>PVHP010000124.1:0-199255 GCA_004024765.1 Zapus hudsonius
ACCAGGGCTCTCACAATCTTTCCGCCCCCTCTTCCGCTCAGTTCCCTGAGTCCTGGTGGGCGAGTATTGAGGCTGCTATGGTGTTGTGAGCTTAGGGGTTTTTGTGTCGAGATTCGTTGGTTTCTGTCTCACTGGCTTATCCTTTGTTGATTGAATGGCTATGGCTGTGGGTCCCTTGTTCATCCAATCATTCTCTGTGGGGTTCCATATGGATCCTCGTATGACTGTGGTGGCTCATCTCATGCCAGGATCTCAGCTTTCTGCCTGCGGTCGGTTGGTAGGGTTCTCCTTAGAATTCTTTACAATTCAAAAACTTTCTAGTAATTCCCACTGCAAAAATAAAAGTTTCATAAACTTTAGACTTCCGTGAAATGATAGATGACTCAAGGTATAAGTTCAAGAACTATTGGAGAATCGATGAGATTTTTATTTGCATATCATATTTTTTTTCAGGAAGTAGTCACTAACTTTGGGGAGGGGATATGATGGAGGATGGACTTGAGAGGGGAGCAAGGTGGGGTAAAGGGGGAATTATGGTTTATTGTCTATCATCATGGAAGCTGTCAATAAGGTTTTTTTTTTTTTTTTTTTTTGGTAAAAAGTCCTTTAGCAACAGTGTTCCACGTGAAGCGACTCCACAATTTCCAGGGTCCTAAACAAAACCGCAGTTCAGCCGGTGTCCGTCCGGCTGGGGACACTGGCTGGACAGTGTCCACCTCCACCGGGAGGAGGTCCCGCGGGCGCTCCGGAAGTCGTGCCGCGGGGCGTTCCGTCGCCGAGGGGCCGCCCACCGCCCTCCGCCCGCCGCTACCGCCCGGGACGGAGCCTCCGCACTGCAGCCGCCGCCGCCGCCCGTCCGCCCGTCGGCCCGTCCTCCAGTCCTCCCGTCCGCCCGCCCGCCATGGCCGCGCGTCTGCTCCTCCGCTCCCTGCGCGTCCTGGGCGGCCGCAGCGCGCCGTGCCCGCCGGCCGCCGCGAGGTGAGTGCGGGGCGCGGAGACCCCGGGATCCGGGGTTCCGGGTGGAGCCGGTGTCGCCCCCGACCCCACCCCGGGTGAGCGGCCCCCGGCTCGCTCCCGCCCGGGCCTCGGGCCGGGTCTCCCAGCGGAGCCGCCCTCGGGCCCCCCTGCCGGCCCCCCGCCCCCCGCCGCGCGCTGACCTTTGGCCCACTTGGCCGAGGGCGCCTGACCGTGAACTTGAGCGCCGGGGCCTGCGGGAGGCGGAAGAGCTCGGAGGGACCCGCCGCGGAGGTCCCATCAGATAAAGCAGCACCGACTTAGAAGCAAATCCTCCAAGTAATTGATTGTGAGAGGGATTAATGCCGAGCTTCCGAGAGCTTTAGTGAGTTGTAAGGTGTTTATAGTAAGATCAAAAGTTTCTCATGGCCTCTAAAACCCATTCATGGATCGGGTAAGCGTACTGGAAGTACGAGGAGGATTCATTCATTAATTAAAGTGGCAGGGTGCTTAAGGTGAACTAATTACCGCATTGTTGTGAAGGATAATAAGGCACGCAGAGAAACAATGATGTCTGTTGGTCAGGTCTTCCCTGTCGTCTGCACCTCCACCTTCCACAAAATGAGCTTTTTCTTTATGCCACCTGCTGGAGAGGACAGTTTGCAGGGCCACAGGCTCTCACTGGACCTGGAGCTGCTGCACCAGGAAGCCCCAGTGAGCCCACATCCGCACTGGAAGTGCAGGTATCCATGGATGTCATATAGTCAGCCACACACTGCTGGGATGAGCCACCAAACCAGGAATAGTTATGGAGGAAGGGGTTTATTGAAGTTATAGATCCAGCAAAAGAGGCTGGTCTGGGGGGGGGGAGAGAGACAGGGGAGAGAGGGGGGGGAGGGAGGGAGAGGAGTGACCACCACCAGCACCACACACACTATGGGGAGGGGGTGGAAAGGGAGATTTCTTTACCCTTATGTCCTGCCCCCTACTGAAAGGACCACCCACTCTGGGAAAGGACTCACTCTGGAGGGAGGAACCTCCTCCTTTACTTAATTCTTCCTGTAAACAACTTCAGAGACCCACCCAAGATTACTAAACTGGTCAATTTGACAACAAAACTTAAACATCACAGTGACCATTTTTTTTTTCACATGGGTGCTAGGGATCAAACTTAGATACTCAAGCTTGCACAGCAAGCGCTTATACCCACTGAGCCACCTTCCTAGCTCCCAACATTTCTAACATACAATGTTTATTCACTGTGCTTATCACTTACTATGTGGCGTCCTTTATCTAGAATGTAAGCATGAATACCCGGATCATTGTTTCCCTCTTAAATCTCAACTTACCAGATCAATGCCTGGTGCAGGCTAGGTACCCAGTAAGTATGTATAAACTAAATGAATGAACAATGTAAATGATAATTTGGATGACAGAAGTAGCAGGAGAATGTAAAGACAAAAGACAAACTAAGCATTAAAACTAGAATAATATGCTCCCAGCTAATGCTTGCCACTTAAAAGGCATCTTAATGGCTGGGCATGTGGTAGAGGGCTTGCTTGGTATGTGTGATGCCCTGGGTGTGATTTCTAGCACTGGGAAGGCATCTCTTTCCTAAGCAACTACATAAACTTAGAGCAAAATGACACTGATTAGATACTAAGTATATTGTGTTGGGTTGCCAAAGTAAATTACTATATACACTGGGTGGCTTAATAGAAAGGTCTCAACTTTCTGGAGTCAGCGAAGTTCAGTATCATGCTACTAGGTGTGTCAGTTCTTGGTGAGGACTGTCTTGGCTAGCAGCCAGCTCACTGCTGCCTCAAATAGAATAAATATCATTTTCTTCTTAAGATTTGGCAGCATTTTTCGGTGAAGACCCTTTTTATCCTCACTTAACCTTAAAAATCCCCATTTCTGGGCTGGAGAAAAGGCTCAGTGGTTAAAGTGCTTGCCTGTGAAGCCTAACGACCAGAGTTTGATTCTCTAGTACCAATGTAAAGCCAGATGCACAGTGGCACATGCGTCTGAAGTTTGTTTGTGGTGGCGGAGGCCTTAGCACACCCATGTTCTCTCTCTTTCTCTGTCTCCCTCCTCTCTTTCCGTTTGTAAATAAGTTATTTTTGTAAAATCCCTGTTTCTAAATGCAATTCATATTGTAGGCCAGGGCTTCAGTGTATAAGTGTTAGGGGGACATAATTTAGTCCATAGCATTTAACAGATATAAAATCTGAACTAAAAGAAAAGGATGCATTTTGCAGGGAAAAGGTTGAAGCACCCTACACACAGTGAGCAAAACTGCTTGATAGTTGCATGCGAGCTTAGCTTGCAAATGAGAATTAGAAAGACTTAGAAACACACTTCAAGGTTTAGTTAAGAGACCTGGAAAATAAAAAGACCTGAAGAAAAAAAACAACAACAACAAACATTTTAAATCTTTCTTAAGTAAGAAACCTAAATCAGAACTTAATGCACAGCAGAAAATGTTTTGTGAACATTTTCATATTTTTTGAGTGTTTTAGGGACAATAATTGGTGCAGTGAAACCCTCAGCTGGTTCAATGATTTAGCAGAGGTGGGGGGGGGGCAGGAACCAAGTATGTATGTCTGTTTTAACCTGTGATGGAGGGGCCATCATGGGCATGTAAGGGAAGAACTATACGGTCATTGCTGCATACAGGCCCATCAAGATCATGGCCCACATGGTGTCCTCAGACTTCTCAAAGGTCTCTCCCATGGGTGTTCACCTGGACATCATGCTGGCTACGTTTGCCACCAATATCCAGACAGGTGCACTGCATCTCAAGTTCTGGCTGCTGTATGAACTGCAAGAAGGCTGACAGATCAAGCCTTCTTGTATGAGAAACATTTTAACTTTTACTAAACAGAACCAGTTATTGCTGGGTTTGGACCCCAAAATTTTGAAGCCCTTCCTTGGCTTGCTAGAGCTCATGAAAAACCCAATGGTGGTGGTCTTTGTAGTCATCAGCTCTGAACAAATGTATGGGATGTGTGAGTCCCCAGGGAGCCCAGCATGGATATAGAGACCTGCTGAAACCCACTCATAAGCCATGCTGGGTATATTGAACCAGGGTACAGTGACAGGCATGGGGGTAACTGTCCACATCATTGAGAAGGACAGGGTCACCACAAGGACACTGAAGGACTGAATGGCCAACCCTACTCACTGCACTTACATTTTTATTTTCAAATAAAGTAACTTTGCTTTTAAGAAAAAAAGAATTTCACAAAGGAGTGTCATTCCAAGGGGGAACTCAGAAGAAGAAGAAAATACCTGGATACCATTGAATTAAAGGAACCACAGAGCAGTCTCATTTTAAGTTTCTTAAGGGGTTGGAGAGGAGAGCAAAAGGTCAGCTGAAGATCTTGAAGAATTCCAAACACATCTACACAGTTTGGGTGGGCTGTTTGATTTATACCCAGCTTGGCTCTTTAATGTGACATGGCCTGCATCTTACACTCTTGCCACATGAGATTGTGATTCTGGGTACAATACTGTTTTGGGAGGATTGGCATTATTTTAGACATTCTATAGGACATGAAAATGTATCACTGTTATTTTGTAGTTCTGGTTGAGTTTGACATAATTGAGTCATAGGCTGTGACATCACTGTCACGCTTAGAGCTGTGATTAGGTTATTATTCTCCTTGAAGATTTAGAAGTGGATATTGAGTCGAATGATGACAGACTGCTATTTCATTTATTCATTTATTTGTTTCCTGAGACAGGGTATGGCTGTGTACCTCAGGCTAGCCTAGAATTCACCATCCTCCTGCCTCTGCCTCTCAAGTGCTGGGGACACGTTCCACCAAGGCCCTGCATAGTAAAATACTTACTAGTTCAGGGAGGTGAGGAGATCCTATCACAAGTGATAGTGCTCAAAAATGTCTCTTGGAAAGAAACCAGGGCTTTATGTTGTTCTCTGGCATCAATTTGGATATGAAAAGTAACAATTCATTTCATCTTCTTAATGCTTATTTTTTTAAGATGTTCTCATTCTGGAGGGGAAGCACGTCTAGAGACTTGCTCTGCTAAAAAATTGACAGATATTGGAATTAGAAGAATCTTTTCTTCAGAGCACGACATTTTCCGGGAAAGCGCAAGGAAGTTTTTTCAAGAAGAAGTGGTTCCGTATCACTCAGAGTAAGTGCCCATGTTCCTATAGTGTGATGCAGAATGGCCTCTCCTGGAGTCCTGAGCCCTCCAGAAAGTGATTAGTAACACCATTACTGTTCAGTGCCAGGGTACTCTTAACATCCTAGGTACTTAATGTAGTTTAGCTTTTAAAATTATTTTACTAGAGCTGGAGAGATGGCTCAGCAGTTAAGGCACTTGCCTGCAAAGCCTAAAAATTTGGATTTGATTCCCCAGGACCCATGTAAAACCAGATGAACAAAGTGGCTCATGTGTCTGGAGTTTGTTTTCAAGGGCTAGAGGCCCTGGTACACCCATATTCATTCATTCTCTCTCTCTCTCTCTCTCTCTCTCTCTCTCTCTCTCTCTCTCTCTCTCTCTCTCTCTCTCTCGTCCTGCAAATAAATAAATACATAAATACATAAATATTTTAAAAATTTAAAATTATTGTGTCTCCATACTTGACCTTTGTAAATGAACTTTAAAGAGATGGTTCAGTAATGAGAATATTTTCTTTTTGAGGTAGGGTTTTACTCTAGCCCAGGTTGACCTGGAACTACTTCTATAGGCCAAGTTGTCCTTCAACACACAGAGATCCTCTTACTTCAGCCTCCCAAAGTGCTGAGATTAGGGAGAAAAAAAACTTTTTAATTAATTTATTTTAAGTGCTCATATTGTATATTGTATGGTGAGCATATTCCTCCCCATGTTGCCTGCCCTCCCTTTTCTTACCCCTCCAACTCCTGCTAGTTAAGTTTATTCTTGCAATTTAGCCTACAAATAACTTTTTAAAACTGCAATTAGATGGTAATAAATCATGAATCTATTTCATGTTCTTCCTTTGTATGTGTTATGAATGAATCAAAATATGTAAATGCTAAAATGGCCAGCCTAGTACAAATTCTGGTAAATGATTGGCAACCTCTTAAGTATTGTTACTACTGGATGGTTCATGATGAATTAATTACTGATTATTTTATTTACCAAAAAACTCATTTGTAATTGAAATAGGATTTTTTTTCTGTTTCAAAAATTTGCTTTACTGTATTGAGAATGGCCTTTAGATATTATTTAGGATAGCTTCCGTGAGGTTTTTAATTAATACTGTGTTACTTAGAATGACCCAAGTCAGCTAACTCTGAAGATAAATGTAGTATATTTTATTTCCTCACTGTTTTTATATTTTGTCTTAGAAATATTGTTGAGAAGGCATTTTGATAAAAATAAGAGAAGGTGCCAGATTTGTGGTCTTTCCAGAGCTAGTATTTCTCACGGTGTCTATATCTGCCTTCTGTCAGTATCTTCAGAAAACCCACATTTTATTAACTCTATCACTGAAAACATTTTTTTAACAATCTTTGAGTATCTCCAGCTACTCCTCTGTTTCCTCACCATGCCACTTCCATTTTTAAAGAAAAGCTGGATCTGGAGGTGTAGCTCGGGAGTAGAGTATGCTTGAAGTCCTGGCATGCTCGAGGCCCTGAGTTCCATTCCCAGCATGCAAGCGGGCTGAGAGGAGACAGAACTATGTTGCAAGTTGCCTCTGCTCACATCTAGCTCTTATCTAAATTCAGTGAGGCGCTTGCTCTTGTCAGCTTTAATATGCTTTTTTTTTTTCTGTAAACTTAGCATTTTCAGGAAATAGGTGAAGAACTATCTTTACAAACCAGGTTAGAGAAATCCCCATGGCAAAAAACAAAAAACTAAGTTTGCACCGTGAGAGCACCAACTGGTCACAGCAATACCCATGAATGTCAGTGGGCACAATTTTTAGGTCTGATAAATAGTCTGGGAGTGAGCAGCAGGTTGCAAAGCTGAGGTAAGGAAGAGAAGAAGTGAAAAAAGAGTTGGGGGCATATTAAAAGATACATGGCCAGTGTCATCAGTTACCTTAAATTAAGGGTGCATTCCTGCACAAAATCATAAGCTTGAAGTGTGACTGTGTAAATAACTGCCAGAATTCCATTTAATTTTAATCATTGGCTATTTGCAGATGGGAGAAAGCTGGAGAAGTGAGTAGAGAACTTTGGGAAAAGGCTGGCAAGCAAGGCCTGCTCGGTGTTAATATCGCAGAGAAGCATGGTGGCATTGGTGGGGACTTGTTCTCAACCGCCGTGGTTTGGGAAGAGCAGTAAGTATGCAAACCTTTATGCTGAATCTTACAAGTTCTCCATTCTGAGATAACAACAGTACTTTCTGATTTCCTGGAAGACTGAAAAGTCAGTGTAAAATGTGAAAATTTTCACCACTTGAATACTAGTTTTTGGATATGCAGGATATAAAAATCCTCCTTTTTAATTTCCTAATTTCCCCCTTAAGTTATTGAAATAGATGCCGATTTACCTTTTAAAAAGAGAAGAGTAGAAAGGAAAAAATATTTCTATGAAATAGACTAAACATTACATATATAAGAACAAATAAAAGTGTCAGTTAAAATGGCAGAAGATTTGAAGCAATTGTAGTACATTGTTGTAGTCATCTTTCTAGTTGCTGCACAGAAAGAACCTAAGCAAAAGTGGCTTGTGGAGGAATGGGTTTATTTGACTTATGGGCTTGAGGGTAGACTCCATCCTGGCAGGGAAAACGATGACATGAGCAGAGGGTTGGACATCACCTCCGCCATAGAACTGCAAACAATGTCAGGAAGGTGTGCCAAACACTGGCAAGGGGAAGCTGGCTTATATCCCCCATAAGCCTGCCCCCAGCAACATAGCTCTATCAAGGTTCTCATACCTAAATTGCCATCAGCTGGGGATCGATCATTCAGAACACATTCATTTGTTTGTGGGGACACCTGATCAAATCATGACATACATCAAAGTTCATCACAAAGGAAATGCAGTCAGGCGTGGTGGTGCGCACCTTTAATCCCAGCAGAAGTAGGAGGCAGACGTAGGAGGATCACTGTGAAGCTATGAGTTTGAGGCCAGCCTGGGACTACATAGTGAATTCCAGATCAGCCTGAGCTAGAGCAAAACCCTACCTCAAAAAAAAAATTTAGAAAAAAAGGAAATGCAGTGAGATTTTCTGGATGAGTTAATTTTTTGTTGCTGTGACCAAATACCTGAGAGAAGCAACATAAGAAAAGGAAGGTTTATTTCAGCTTACAGCTCCAAGGAATACATTCCATCACATGGCTGGCTGGTCATATTACATCCATAGTCAAGAAGCAGAAAGCGAGCGAGCGAGCGAGCGAGAGAGAGAGAGAGAGAGAGAGAGAGAGAGAGAGAGAGAGAGAGAGAGAGAGAAAAGAGATGAGATATGACTGGCTGGTCATATTGCCTCTACAGTCAAGAAGCAGAGAGCGAGCGAGAGAGAGAGAGAGAGAGAGAGAGAGGGTGGGGAGATGTGGCTGGCTGTTCATATTGGATCCACAGTCAAGAAGCAGAGAGCAAGAGAGAGAGAAGAGAGAGAGAGAGAGAGAGAGAGAGAGGAGATAAGTGGGGCTGGACTATAAAGCCTCAAGATCCAACAGTGACACACTTCTTCCAGCATGACTCTGTCTCCTAAGGTTCCACAGCTTTCCCAAATAGTGCCATGAACTGGGGACCAAATATTCACACACATGAGCCTATGGTGGCATTTTATGTTCAAACCAGAATCATTTGCTTCAGTGGGAAAAGTTCATCCTTACTATCAGTCACCTGCAGATTGTCCTAGAAGTATCATTTTGCATATCTGTTAAATTATTGAAAATGACAAACCTCAGTATCCAGTATTGAAAAGGTTAGTGAGAGATTAGCTTATTTATAAACTATTGATAGCATCATAAGTTAGAAAAATAAACATTTTGTGAATATATTTGAAAGATGCAAATGGTCCTGCTTTTTGACCTAGGGTGCAATTTTGTGGGAATTTATCTTAAGAAAGTAGTTTACTAGGAAAAATAGAAGCTGTGTTTAGTAGTCATCATGCTGGAACATAATTCCCCCAAATGTAAAGCGCTCTAAATGTCCAGTAGTGGGAGAATGAATAAGTACATTATAGAGCATAAATTGAAATATTGTACTTCTATTAAAGAATGTAATTTGTAATACTATGTCAAAAATGGGATTTGAGGGCTAAGAAAATGACTCAGCAGTTAAAGGCACTTGCTTGCCAGCTTAGGCTTGATTCCCCAGTTCCGATGTAAAGGCAGATGCTTAGAGTGGCACATGTACCTAGAGTTTTATCTGCAGCAGCAAGAGTTCTTAGTGTGCTTATACATGCGCACACGTATGTGCACACACACACACTCTAAAACATTTTAAAATTGTATTATGTCATACAATTTAACAGGTAAACAGTAAAGTAAAAAATTCATAAATTGATGGCAGCTACTTAACATATTTTCAAAAATAGTTTACCATAATAAAAACAGTTTTTGTGTTAGGGTAATACAGTTGTAGCCAGTCAAATTTTATCTTGATTCATCAAATAGCTGTTATTATGTTAAAACCAACAATTAAGATATCAGTAAAAGCAGAGGGAACACAGGAAAGTAAATGAGAAGACAGGCTCTTACCACATCATATAATACTTTTAATACATTATTATTACACTGGTTATTTTAATTGAAAATTAAACTAAGAATAACTATTTTGTGCTTTAAATTTCCTTCTCTTTTCATCCTTAGAGCATATTGCAATTGCACAGGCCCAGGTTTCAGTCTGCATTCTGATATTGTTATGCCCTATATTGCAAATTATGGCTCAAAAGAACAGATCGAGCACTTCATCCCCCAGATGACTGCAGGCAAGTGTATTGGTGCCATAGCAATGACAGAGCCTGGGGCTGGAAGGTAAGTCAACATTCAGTTAGTGTTGAATTCTTGGAAGCAGTCGTTATCAACAGATATTTTCTCATCTACTCCATGTCCATCTATATCCATGCATTTAAACAATCTCAGATTGAAAATATTTAGAAAAAAATTGCTTTTGGTACTCAACATGTCTACATTTCTTCTTGTTATGGTTCCTTAACCAATATAGCCTAACAACTATTTACATAAGATTTGCATTGTCTTAGGTGTTAAATAATTGATTTTGAGAAGAGCTATGGAGAGAGCTTGGTCAGTAAGATGCTTGCTGTACATTCGTAAGGATCTGAATTCATTCCCTAAATCCCATACAAAAAAGGGAGGCATAGTAGTACAGGTTTATTATCCAAGTGCTGGAGAGGCAGAGACAGAATTCCTGGGGTTCACTGGCCAACCACTCTTGGCTCCTTGGCAAGCTCCCAGCCAGTGAGAGACTATTGTTGTCAGCTCCAAGTTGCTAATAATAATAGTAGAGTAGGGGGTTGTTATTTTTCATAATAGTAAATTCACATTTGTATTCTATATAGATAAAATTATAGAAAAAAGTATAGAAAACCATACTCTATTAAGAAATTCAAATCATATGGTTCTGGTTTATAAAAATACATACGGGTTTTTATATTCATTGAAAAACACTGGAAGGTTATATTTTTAATTATTTTTATTAGAGAGGAGAGGAAGAGTGAGAAAGTGTATTTTCAAGTATGGGTACTCCAGGGCCTCCTGCCACTGTAGATAAACTCCAGGTACATATGTCACCTTGGGCACCTGCACACAAACAAAAATATTTATGTGTAGAAAATACTCTTTTCAGGTCAGACTTGCTACAAGAAAGGCATTTGAGACATTTTTAAGTATATAAGTTTTTTTTTATGTAAAGATAGCAGAAGGACCAAGCACAATAAAGACAGATAAGTACACGGTACTTAAGAGATATAGTGCGCCTGTAAGTATTACTGAATTCCAATGTGGAGTTCTTGAATGTAGTTGAGTTTCAGTGTACTTGACAAAGTCTGGCTAATTTATGTAACTTTTGTGTAAAATCTTGATAATACATTAGGCACAATTTTAGTTTATTGTGTGAAAAACTTGTAACACTTAAGATTTTTATAATAGTATATCCAGTTTGGTGATACTACATATGAACTTACATAATAGCATTTACATAATTTGATTTTTACCAACTGATGAATCTTTTTAAATGCAGTGACTTACAAGGAGTAAGAACAAATGCCAAAAAGGATGGCAGTGATTGGATTCTCAATGGAAGCAAGGTGTGTAAAGAAGAACGTCTCTACAGGCAGGCGATGGGTACCAGCATCTTGAATCCACACGTTATTTATCCTTGTAGAGTAGGAGTACTTAGCTCAATCGAGAGAATTAAAGAGAATTTTGCAGATATGTCAAAATTTAGTTAAAGATGAGTAGGACTCTGTGTTAGCCAGGAAAGGGCTTCCCCAGTAAAGAAAACAAGACTTTCAAAGTCTCATACTTCTGGAATGTAGGAGACAGCAGATGATTTAAGAAGGCAGAGAGTGGGGGAAAGCAGGCTAAGAGAACAAGAGTTTAAGCAAGTACATGAACCATTGAGCCATCTCTCATCCCCTAGAGTAGGAGTCTTAAGAGCCCTCTAAGGGTGTAGAAATTTATCCTGAAGTTCAGATATTTGAGTGTGATGTGCTCAGATTGGCTCCTAGATCCTTCTGGCAGCATGATGGATGGTGTCACTATGGAGAGAGCTGTCCTAGAAACTTGTGCCAGAACTAATGAGGGCTGGAGAAATGGTAATGACAATAGAGATCCAGCAAGTACAAAATGGGTTGGGAAGAAGCAGATGCTGACCTGGCTATGTAGCAGGATGACAGCATGCTTTATTACAACACTCAATGAGATAAGTAGGCTGACATTCAGAACTGGACTTGGGTAGGGTGAGAAGGAATGTGTTTTGCCCATGAGTCATCAGGTAGGCATACAGGTCTAGATCAGACCAAGAAATGTGGCTCAGCTACATGTATGGTGGAACACACATCTAATCCCAGCACTCTGTAGGTGGAGGCAGAAAGAATGTGGGTTCCCAGCCAGGATAGGCTTAATAATAATTCCAGGCTAGCAACTTAGTCAATCCCTGTCTCGAAAACTGAGTAAAGAAAGAAAAAAAGAGGGACTGGGGAAATGGCTCAGCAGATAAGGTGCTTGCTTGCAAATCCTGCTGGCCTGGGTTCAGTTCCTCAGCTGCCCGCGTAGAGCCAGCCACGAAAAGTGTTGCAAGTATCTGGCATTCATTTGTAGGGGCCAGAGAGACTCTGATTTCTATGTGTGCATACATGCACATGTGCGTGCACACATACACACCACAATAAACAAACATGAAACATCAAATAAACAAGAAAAAATAGTTCATAAAAGAAACATGGCTTGGCTGCAGACTTGGAGTTGTCAGTGTGCAGAGCACGACTGAAGCTGCCAAAGTGGTCAAGATGACCAGGAAAGATGCAGAATGAGAACTCAATTTCAGTGTTTACTCTGGGTCTATTCTGCATCAATATCATCTTTCCTATTTAGCTTTTTCCCCCCTTCCTTAAACATAGCACTGTCCTTATTTAGGCCATTCTGAAGTAGTGTATCCTATTAGAAATCAAAATTAAATTTTTTCAAAAGCTGATGGGTCTAAGCGTGTGTGTGGGTTTTACAGGTGTTCATCACTAATGGATGGTTAAGTGACGTAGTCATTGTAGTTGCGGTCACAAATCGTGAAGCTCGCTCCCCTGCCCATGGCATTAGCCTTTTTCTGGTAGAAAATGGAATGAAAGGATTTATCAAGGGACGGAAGCTACATAAAATGGGATTAAAAGCCCAGGTAAGTCATAATATAAATCCTATTCTGGTAATGAATTGAATTTACTGTCAGTTGAAAAGTAGGGCATATAGTGATTTACATGTGGTACCTTCCTAGGCTAGATTGCCAAAACGTGTTTTTCAGAAATGGTAGAAGTTTATTTTTGGCAAAACCTCTGTATCTATCTCGTTTTGGAACTCAGCAATGGGAGCAAATCAGTGTGTTTTGAATATTTGCTTTAGAATTGGCATAATAAACTGCATGGTAATAAGCCGTCTTTGAAGTAAGGATAGAAAGTATTTTGTATACCATGCCAGGAAACATGTTTTGCCGATAGGCATTAGAAATTCCTACTTCCTAGCACCTAGATAGCTGGGACCTCACTGCAGCTTGATTGGCTGGGTGAATGGCCAGTGAGAAAGCCACATGGAGAGTCAGACAAAACTGGATCTGAATCTCTGCCTTGCTGGAGGGATTCATTCTGAATCAGAGATTTGAATCCCAGCTTATTAATGAGTACTGGGTTCAGTGTTCAGTGTCCAATTCTACTCCACTGTTTTTTGTTTTTGTGTGAAAATGGTAAATGCCACCTTTCTGAGCCATTGGGAAACCTGGATGAGCTCATTTTCTCCTTGATGACATGGTTCCTTAGGACACCGCAGAACTGTTCTTTGAGGATGTACGACTGCCAGCCAGCGCCCTGCTTGGAGAAGAGAACAAAGGCTTCTACTACCTCATGCAGGAGCTGCCGCAGGTCATAAACGTTTCATGATTTTGATTAGTGATCTGAAATCATATAGAACTATGTAAACCCATGCATGTAAAGCTTGAGATAGAAGAGCTGGGTGTGGTGGCACATGCCTTTAAATCCCAGCACACCACTCGGGAAGAAGAGGTAGGAGGATCTCCATGAGTTCAAGGCCACCCTGAGTCTGCACAGTGAATTCTAGGTCAGCCTGGGCTAGAGCAAGACCCTACCTTGAAAAACAGAACAAACAACAACAACAAAAATCTTGAGATATAATCAATCATTTGAGTATAATTTAAAGTTGTAAAGAAGCCGGGCATGGCAATACATGCCTTTAATCCCAGCACTAAGGAAGCTGAAGTAAATGGTCAGAAGTTTGAGGCCACCTTGGGGCTACAAAGTGAGTTCCAGATTAGCCCATGCTAGAGTGAGACCCTGACCCCCCCACCCCCCCCCCCAAAAAAAAAGAAAAATCAAGATAGAAAGAAATAAATGAAGGAAAAGGTAAAGAAAAGGAAGGGGAAGGGGAAGGAAAGGGGGAGGGAGGGAAGGAAGGAAGGTTAGTTGTAAAGAAGTATGAATGTTATAGACCTGTTAAGTACATAGCTGAACTCTAGAATATCCAACCAAAAAAGTAAGGAAAATAGGTGTTCCCCCCCCCCCCCTGTGATTCCTTTTTAGGTCTTTGTAAGGAAATGTCACCAAAAATCTTTGGCAGGTTTTAGATGACTGAAAAGGGAGAGGATTAGAAGCTCAAACTGAGGTTTTCATCACAGTTTCCATGTCTTTGGGGATATAGTTACCCAGTCACCACTGGTCCTCCCTCACTGGCGACTGCCATGGCTGAGTTGAGCACTGAATTGCGAAAAAGGGTTAGAAATATCAGCACTTAAGTGGAATACAGAAATCCCCAACTTGATAGAATTAGACCTGTGTGCTTCAAGGTGTTAATTTCCACAGACATATTAAGTTTTGCAGTGCACAGAGATCAATAAATAAAATGATCACTTATGGAAGTTATATTATACATGCACAATAGAGTTGCTAATATAAATTAAGCCTTTGCCTCATTTTTCTTACATATGTGAACAATTATAACAAATCTCTGTGGGAACCTTTCTTACAGAGTTAATTGAGTTACCTTTTCGTAGTTCATTATAATGTTACTTACCAGATTTATTGAAATGGTGGAAAAATCATTTGTGTAATAATGATTAATACTGAATTTTTGGGTTATAGGAAAGACTGTTAATTGCTGATTTGGCAATTTCTGCCTGTGAATTTATGTTTGAAGAAACCAGGAATTACGTCAAGCAAAGAAAAGCTTTCGGGAAAACAGTCGCCCATATCCAGGTGAGCTCATCATACAGTTTTGTATTAGTTTATCAACTGAATCATCTGAAATGGGGCTAGGTGAAATATAAATTAGTTAGAATTTTGGTAGAAGTCCTGAGAAAATGACATAATATGAAGGTGATATTGGAAAGGGAGACCCTAGAAAGACATCTGGGAATGAAAGGAGAGGAGGGAGGAAGCTGGTAAGGAGAGTTGTCCCTGAGGCCAGAGGAAAGGTGCTTTCAGGAAGGGTGGAGTGGTGCCTCATTTTGGATCTTTTGGCTTTTAAGCTCTGCACTCATGAGACTGGTGGAGCATCTCACTAGCAAGAAACTTTGGCACTGTCTTTGGAGCGTTTCAGTAAAATGTCTGGCTGAAAGGTTTTGCGAAGGAAAAGGTCAAGCTGAACACCTGAGTAGTGTTGTAGTACCAGTTTCAAGTGTGGCTTTGATCCAACATAGCTCCTACCATGTCTGGTGTAGGCAAGTGTGTTCTCTCTCAGAAATATTTTCCTGTTTATAAAGTTCATTTGATAGGAAAAATAGTAAGATCTTATAAAATTTTTAAACTTGTAAGACTTGTAAAGTTCATTCACAGGTAGGGGTATTTATTTATTTAGAAGTAATATTCTCCGGGCTGGAGAGATGGCTCAGAGGTTAAGGCACTTGCCTCCAGTGCCTAAGGCCCCGGGTTCAATTCCCCAGGACCCACATAAGCCAGACCCACAAGGTGGTGGCCCTGGTGCACTCTCTCTCTCTCTCTCTCTCTCTCTCTCTCTCTCTCTCTCTGTATCTATCTGCTTGAAAATGAATAAATAAAATATTTTAAAAAAAGAAGTAATATTCTCCACTTTCTACAGTTTCTGTGTGCATTGATGGAATAGTACAAATGCAGTGCTAGCTCAGGATAGTGCCTGGTAAAATATGCCCTCAGTTAAAGTGTAGTTGTCTAAATTTTCAGTAGGTGGCAGTCGTATTCTAGCATTCTTCCCTGGGTTTGTTTTTTTGACACAAAGTGGTGCTTTCCTAGTAAGTCTAGGTTTTGAGATTCTGGGCTTAAGTCAGTTTTGTTTTTCTATCTAAATAAATGTCTTTGAATAATATTCTCATATTTTAAGTTTGTTAGAGAAGATGAATGACCAATACATGCCCAGCCTTTTTCTACAGCTGGTTACACTTTGGTTCTAACTGTTCAACTAAAAAAGGAAACCTATATGTGCTGTGTTATAGTTGGCTGATTATTGCTTTCTGACCACATAGCTGTGACTGTAGTCAGTGTCCTTGGGCACATGCCACAAAATTTATTTTCTTTTTATACTAGAAAGCTCTACCATACTGATGTAGCAGTAATTGCAGAATTTTCATGTAGATGTGCCATAGGTGATAGACAGGTCATGGTTTACTTTGGGATAAACAGTAGAATGGTAAAACTCAGAAGCTGAATAACTAGTGTCACTTATTAACTGCTCCCATGTCCCACACACTGTGCTTAATGCTTTGTCTCGTCATTTCCCTTTCCAAAAAATAATATCATAAAATTATATAATTGTTTTAGTTATATGATTGCTATCTGAATTTCATAGATAAGGAAGTTGATAGAGAGGTAGTGACTTGCTCAGAATTATAGACATTCTAATCCCAGAAAGTTCATTCTTAGTCACACACTCTTTACTGGAAAGGCCTTTTTTCTTTCCCTGTTTCTTTACCAAATGGGCTATGAAGTGAAAGTGGAATGTTCTTTTCTAACAAGAACTCTTAGTCATTTCCTGTGTGGTACATAGTCTTGATTTTAGTGGCACAAGGTAGTAGGGAACGAAATAGGAAAGGAGAAAACATACTTTTTCCTTCCATGCCTCCAGAAGAGACGATCCCAATGCAAAACTTTGAGTGTGGGATTATTCAACTAGAATATTAGGCAGCAAAGTTATTTTGTTTTATTTTACATTTAAAGTCATTTAAAAAATGGTGATACAACCCACAGCGTTGCTTAAATGATTACTGGTTTTGGCAACCTCTCCAAGGTGACTTTCAAATTCCAAATTCTAAGATACTTGTTATTCAGACCTTTGAAGGAAACCCTATCCAGTCAACTTGGTAGCTTAGAAAGATTTTAAATCTAATTGCACTGTGAGCTACTCACAAATATTAGTGTCAAAGATACTGCTGTGAGCATGTTGATCCTCCATCAAAAGCACCCTGGTGGTAATGTAGGTACAGTTGTCATTAGAGAGTGATTTCAGAAAGCATGATGCTTTGTTACACGGAAGTGCAATGACCAATTCTGTTCAGTAACTCCAACCTCAGTGCCAAGTATATGCAAATATTTAATCTATCTGCACAGAGTAAATTATGTACTCTTGGCAATATTAATTTTTTTCAGGCCTTTGGACCTAGTGGATATGCTGAAATAAGAATTCCAAATGACTCTATCCTGGTCTGGCTTTTTACCTCTGCTTCATTCACATAGGAATAGCTTTTTATGAGTGAGCTCATGATTATTTTATATTGAATGTACTGTATCAGTTCTCACATGCAGATTATACAGAGACAAAATTCCTTGGGAATTGTCAGATCCCCTTGTTTCTCAAATGGAACGTTAGTGTTACTGAACTAAGCCAGAAGTAATTTAGAGTAATTTTCACATTTTCTATTTTTTCAGTGTTTATAGAAAATTATTTTCCCATTCTTTAGATTTTTCCGTTAGTAAAGTTCCGTGTGTGAAGTGGGAGTGGGGAACTTTACGCTGAGACTGGCTTACTTGAATGTGTAGTTGATGGAAATGGAGATAGGAAAAGAACGCGCATTCTCACATGAGCAGAATTAGGGCAGTACACCCAGGCTGCCAGCCTTCCCACTGTTTGGTTTTGGAATTATTGAATGCTTTTGCTTCTCAACAGACTGGGTCAAAACCAAGAAAAAGACAGTTGGGCATTCATCAGCACGGTGGTTGATCACCTTTGAAGAATCTGTCCCTCAGAGCCCCTGCTGCATCTGCCACACCCAGCCCTAGTCTGGTCCCAAGTCATTATTGTATTATCAGCCTTTGATTTTGCAGAAGTGAAAAGTACAAAATTGTGCTGCTCACCAGTCACACTGAAAGATTCAGTTTTGTGGCTTGAGAATTACTGTTCTCAGCGGGGTAAAAGTAGGTCTGGCAACTCAAGAAAATAGCCTCCTAACCCTCCTTTATCTCAGTCATGCCTTTGGCATTAGTACCAGTATGTAATTGGGATGCATTCAGTTTCTAATTTGAGTTTCACTGAACCACTTTTGTCAGTGAATTCCACATTATGTCTTCTTGTTAGCCACTGAGGGCCTCAAATTCCATAGCAGAATGATCAAAATTGTTCTCATCTGCATTTCTACAAGGAAGGTAGATCCAGCTGACCATAGCTTGGCTTTAGACACAAGAGGTCAGCTAGAATAGGATGTACTTTTGGAGGCTACCCAAGTCCAAGCCAGTTCCCTGAAGAAGACTCAGAAGATGGCACCAGAGTGAACAGATGGCAACTCAAAGTTCAGGCTTTGAGAGCCAGGAGTCAAGATGGAATAAGTCTTGATTAAAGTGAGAGCAACCAGAAACAGTTGAGAACTAACGAGACAGACGGTTTCCAAGAATACTGTTGGGTGCCTTGGCCAGCAGGAAGAGATAGATATGTAGTGTGTTAATACTGACAGTCCAGGCCACTTGGGTGTAGTTAGAGGCCACATGAGCCTCTCTTCAGGGGTGGGAGAGGAAATGGGATTTTGATCTGTGCCTGTTCTGATTCCACTTGTAATACTGTCGATTATTGATTTACTAAATATTTTGATGTATATATTGTTTCTTCTTGTCCTCTTGCTTTTTCAAGGCAAAGAGGCACAATAGGGAAATGCATATTCTTAATTTCATTAATAGAGAATAAATCTTGAGGAGCTTAATCTCTGGGTGAAAGTAGGTGTTTTCAGCAGCTGCTCCTGAAGGATTGAAAGACAAGATGGCACATTAGAATTTTGCTTTTCAAGCAGTCTGTCTCCTGTAATGATCTAAAGTTTGCAGTCTCAAGCATGACATGCACTCTATGTGTTTGACTATTTTTACATCTTTTAGTATAACTTTTTTTCTAGCACTAAAATATACTGTGTTTTCCACTTAAGCTGATTAATTTCACATATGTCCTTTTTATGGAAGAAGAACCCCTGTAATTCCGTTTGTTTTGTTTTAGAAACCTCTTATTATGTAACCTTGGGGTGCTGAGTTCAAATGTGTATTTTTAACATGCTTATCTTTATTTTCTTTCAACTTCAGACAGTGCAGCATAAGCTAGCAGAATTAAAAACACACATATGTGTAACCCGAGCTTTTGTGGACAGCTGTCTGCAGCTGCATGAAGCTAAACGTCTGGACTCTGCCGCTGCTTCCATGGCGAAATACTGGTATGAATGCTACAGTGATTAAAATGTGGTGTTTGCTCAGGCTGCTGTGGAGTTCTGCCAACTTTAGACTTGGCCTTGAGGGCATTTAAGGAAGAAGTCTGTATAAATGAAAAATAGCAGTGAGAATTAATTTTAAAAAATCTACTGAAAAAGTCCCATTTGGTCTACTTATAATGTGCTAAAATTACTCAAGTTGATATTTAATTCATAACTTGATGTTGACAATAAAATATTAAGAGACTGAAGTAGGAGAGACTGATTACTTCATTCAAGCAAGGATTGTATTTTGAATTATCTGAAGAGTTGCAGCAGAGTGAGGCTGAAAGAATACCATGGCCAAATTTAGGAACTGCAAGTAGAGTCCCAATACTCCTACTGAATAACTCCAACTAAATTTTGTTCTGTGAAATGTTTAGGTTGGACAGAATTTCAGCTCTTTTCCAGATATCTAAGGAAAAAAAAATACTGAATTATATTGATTGTCCAGTCAAACGTTGCACACATTCTATTAAATGAAAGGGGGAAGCCCTCTTAAGTTTAGAAGGTCTTTCATTTTCATTAAAGATAATTAATAATAGTATTTAAGTTGAGTTAATTGAAAAAAGAAAGACTCCTGTAAAGCATTTGTATATTTGATGATTCAAGAACATGAAGTCTAAATCAGATTTGGGAAGAGGATTTTGTTTCTTTAAAAACAAAAACAAAAAAACCTCACATCTCATTAGCCCACAGGTAGCCTAGAAAAAATTCCTGTCATTATTCATTAACTTGAGTTCAGTTCAGTTGTAAGTAGGGTGGGGAACTATGCAGTATGGTGCTTTATGCAGTGATCCCATCATGATAAAAATGCCAGATTAAAAAGTAATGTGAAATTACTAGAAACTCAAACTTTTGGGGGAAGACATTTTATGTTAATAAATTGTCTGGCTAATAATAATCAATGCAAAAATGTGCAAAAGAACTGTAAATATTTTTTTTTGGGGGGGAGAATCTTTCATAGTTATTGGTCTTGTTCTTTGAAAATACCAGGTTTATGTATATAACAGTGTTGAGCATTGAAGCAGAGAGAGCAACCAATAATGGAACTAATAAATATTCCATCCAATACTTGTCAGTCTGAAAAGGATGAATTCCAAATATTACTTTTCCAGGGAATTGGGATAATCATTGATTCTTAATGCAAGTGTGTCCTTACACACATCTGCTCTGTTCTGTGGTTTAAGTTCATTGGTTTTGTCATTAGTGGTGGAGGGTTTCTAAAACAGGGTCTCACGCAGCCCAGGCTAGCCTGGTATTTGCTATGCATTGCGTATGACATTAAATTTGTGATCTTTCTGCTTCCACCTCTGAAATGTTGGGATTATAGGCATGTACTGCCATATTTAGTTTAAAAAATTATTTTAAATAGAAAAATGTTTCTATGCCTACCTTTGCTTTATGCTGCCCAAACAGAAAAATAATGTTGAACTGTCTTATTTTTATACTAAGGTGAATGAAAAATCCATACTAGTTATCTTATGGATTGTCAAAGATACTTAAAATTAAAATTGTTAGCTAAGCCTTTTTTTTTTTGAGACATGGTCTCATTAGCCCAGGCTAGCATTGAATCCATTATATAGTCCAGGCTGGCTTTGAACTTCTGATCTTCCTACTTCAGCTTCTTCACTGCTGGGATTCTGTTTATGCCTCATCACCAGATGCCTTTCATCTTCAGTGCTGTGTATTGAGATTTAAGAAGATATGAATGCTTTCTTTCTTTCTTTTTTTTTTTGATTTTTGAGGTGGGGTCTCTCTCTAGTCCAGGCTGACCTGGAATACACTATGTAGTCTCAGGGTGGCCTTGAACTCACGGCAATCCTCCTACCTCTGCCTCCCCAGCTTTTTTTTTTAATGAATGCTTTCTTTTTTAAGACTGGATCTCATGTAGTCCACACTTGCTTTGAGATTAGTATCTAGCTAAGAATGCCCTTGAACTTCTAATACTCCTCTACCTGCTGGGATTATAGGCATGTGCCATTATTGCCAGCAATAATAAAGATTTTGGATATCATACATGAGGTCCTTGGTTGGATCTCCAGCACTGAAAAATAAACAAAATTGAGATAGGATCAGAGAAGACTTCCTCAAGTTCTTTATATTAATATGCACCAACACATGTGTTTCTCCAGGGATCATAGATGCCAAGCAGTTTCATAGTGGTTCCTCTATGCACTTTAATTGGCTACCCTCCAGGGTTTGATTTTTATTTTCAGTTTATTTCAGAAGTTCAGAAATATTTTTAAAAAACTTTTTTGACACTTTTCCCACTTTGCAATTGTGATCTTTACATAGAAAGTGGAATCTTTGGAGGAAAAAAAAAAATTAAAACAAAGGCAAAGGACCCGAACTTCTATGTAACCGAAGTAATACAGTAATCAAAGTAAATTACACATCAAGTTTATTGTATCCTCTTTAAATCAAAAACAGCAATGGCTGGCGAGAAGTTCAGTCAGGAAAGGACGTGTCATGCAAGAATGAGCACCCTACTTCAGATTCCTAGCACCCACATAAACATTGGGCATGGTGGTGCACACATGCAATCCCAGCACTGGGGAGCACAGACAGAAGGGTCCCTGAGACTTGCTGGCTAGTTAGTCTAACTGAATCATTGAGCTCAGGTCAGTGAAAGACCCTATCTTAAAAAACATGGTAAAGAACGATTGAGGAAGACACTATGAACATTGCCCTCTAGTCTCTATGCATGGCCACACACACACACACACACACACACACACACACACACACACGCGTACACAAAGTTTTAAAAAAAAATGTTTTCTGGAGATAGGGTCTATTGTTTTCCAGGCCAGCCTTAAAATCATTATGCAGTAGAGACTGGCCTTGAATTTCTGATGTTCTTGCCTTCACTTCCTCAGTGCTGGGATTACAGGTACATGCCACCATGCTTGGTTTGGTGCATCCCTGAGGGGTTTAGCCCAGGCCTTCTTCATTCATGGTAGGCATTACTCTACCAACTGAGCTACATTTGTAGCCTCAAGGAGTAGTCAGATCTTAATAGAGATTGCCATATTTTGTATCGAGGCTTAATAAAAACCCAGGTGGACATATAATTAAGAAGGCACTATTTATGTAAAAATTCATTTAAGATTTATTAATATGTATTTTTATCATTTTCTCCGGGTGTTCAGATTATATACTTGAATTGTTTGACAATTGTATGCATTTAGACAATCACGAATCATTTGTTTCCTGATTATAAAGTATCTCATGAAAATCCATGTCATGTTTTCCTTTTCTGATTGTTTCTTTGGTCACCTAGGGCATCAGAATTACAAAACAGTGTTGCTTATGAATGTGTACAGCTCCATGGAGGCTGGGGATACATGTGGGAGTACCCAATCGCAAAGTGAGTATGGTGGTTCTTTATGATCTCAATGATGCAAAGAAAACAAACATTTTTACTGTACTTTGTATATCAAATATAGAGGGAAAGAAGATACAAAGCCTTTGCATTTTCAACTGGCCATATTCATGCAAATAGGAGCAGCTTTATTGTATCTATTGACCACTAGGATTTTATTTTTAAAGAAAGTGAAGAAACCAATCTATTTTTTAAGTTGATATTTGGCCTTGAAAGACATACCAGTTTCTGAATTCAGTTCTTATTTTATTGGTTTATTTCTTTAATATTCCTGAGGACTGAACCCAGGATTTGTAGATATGCTGGGCAGAAAGTCTACCACTGACCCCTGTGCCCGCTAGTTTTTTTTTTAAAGACAAAAATAGCAATGCAGAATGATTAACTTGCATGTTAAAAGGATCTATGATGCATACCTTAAATATTTATTTTGCTTGAAAATAAATAAAAAGTATTTTTCCAAGTGGAATTTTTATCTTCAGAATTAAGAAAAGTAAAGATTCCTCAGTATTGTGTTAGATATGGATTTTCTTAGCTCAAACAGTCCCATCTTGTAACCTCTTCCTTACTTCTTTCTGATCCAGATTTCTTTCCTCTCCACTCGTCTTACAGTCCTTTGCCTCCCCTTGACATTTCTCCTTATCACTCTAGAAAATAGTTTTCCTCTTACTAAACAGCATTTTTAGTTTACAAGAATTCCCCAGTGAAGTTTTTGATACCCACAATCACACACCCAAGCCCAGTTGACTTCTGAGTCTGAGACTAAGGCTGCTGTAGGCTTCGGAACACTCCCCAGTTGTACCTCAATACAGAGTATAGAGAAAATTAGTACATTCTTGAAATTATCAGTCTGATACTTTTGAATTTATCATTTTGGCACACATAGTTGAGAGTATTTGGTTTGCTTATAATCCTTATTGAGGAAAAAAATAAACATTTACTGAAGTTTTATTAAGAACTTAAGTTCATCATAGATAGAATTTATTAATTTCCTCTAGTTACCAAGTAGCTTACACAGCTGCATTTACTCTTCCATGATTTTTAACTGTTTAACCAAGGATTAACCAAGGATTTTTCTGTCTTTGAGAATATAAGCATGAAACTTATGATTTTTTTTTTTCAAGTCAATCCTTGGGCTTGAATTTTTTTTCTATTTTTTCAGAACAATATCAGGTAGGCCTTAATCAAAAGCCAGCTTTTCTTTTTTAATTTCTATGTAGTCATGAAATCAGAAGGCAAATTTTGAATTACATTTCACAAGGTTGATCATCACTGAAAGTTTTCACATGAATTTGTTTCACATGTGTGTTGTACATGCATGTTTGTATGTGTGTGGGTGCACATGTGTGAGTGTGTGTGGAGGCCAGAGGTCCATACCATGTGTATTCCTCCATTACCCTCCATATATATATATATATATACATATATATATATATATGTATATATATATATATGTATATGTATATGTTTAAGACAGGGTCTTTTCCTGAACTTGGAGCTTATTGATTTGGCTCTACTAGCTAGTCAGCATGCCCAATGACCCTCCTGCCCCCACCTCCTCAGTGATGGGATACAGGCATGTATGTGGGCACTAGAAATCCTGGTTTAGGGTGCTTACACTATAAGCACATTACCCACTGGACCATCTCCCATCTCTTCCCGTGCATGTTTATGTTTTCACAGACTCTATCTGATTCATAAGGTTCAGAATGCTTAGTAAACTAATAGTGGGTATTTATGTCTTTGTGCTTAACTATGTTATTATAACTGTCTCTGGAAATGTAGGCATGTATTGGTTGGATGTCTGTACTTTAGTGTGGTTTTAAGAACAGCATGCTAAGTGGAGAAGAGGGTTAGATCAGAGGCCACTCCTTTAGGTCAGTACCAAGAAAACTTATAGCTTGATGACTTATTTAAAACCTCTCTTTTCAAGATAATGACATTAAAATAGAAGAGAGACTCATTGGAAAGAAGAAATTCAATGGAGGAAGGATTTGAGAGGAGAGGATGGGGTAGACAAGGGAATTATCAATGGTTTATTATTTATGCTTATGAAAATTATCAATAGAATGTTTAAAAACTGGGGCTGAGCTGGGCATGGTGGCGCACGCCTTTAATCCTAGGGAGGCAGAGGTAGGAGGATCACCATGAGTTCAAGGCCACCCTGAGACTACATAGTGAATTCCAGGTCAGCCTGGACTAGAGCGAGACCCTACCTTGAAAAACAAAAAACAAAAAAAAAGCAAAAATAAACTGGGCCTGGAGAGATGGTTCAGCGGTTAGGGTGCTTGCCTAACAACCTGGGTTCAATTCCCCAGTACCCACATCAAACCAACTACACAAAGTGGGGCATGCATGTGGAGTTTGTTTGAAGTGGCTAGACGTCTTGGCACACCCATTCTCTCCCCCCACCCCCGTCTTTCTCTCTCTTTACAAATAAAGAAAAAAAATTCAAGTTTAAAAACTTAAGGAAAACAAAAAAATAAACATGTGAGATCTCTTTTCAGTTTGAGACATTTATATTCCCTTAAGAATTAATAATTGTTAGACACTGTATAAATATACTGTAAACACTTTGACTTAAGATCATTCTACTTACGTTTCTTATACCTCCCCAGATTTCACTACACACACACACACACACACACATGCCATCACACACATGTCCGTATGTATGTATGCATACATGCATGCATTTATGCATTTGTTGTTGAGTATTGGCTTCACAGTTAAAGAGGTGTTTTGTTTCCCTGTTTAAATTTTTTACTAGCTAGTCGTCAGCATGTAGGGTTGTTTAGCTTGTCCACTGGGCTTGGGCTTATTAGAAATGAATCTTAAGCTTGACATTGGAAGAGTTCTTTGCTATGCTCGGAAGAGCAGCCAAGGTGCAGAGCTCTTTTCAGGGCTGTTAAACATTTCTTCTGCTGCCTTTCTCTGTTAATTCTAGTTATGACTAAATTTAATCAGTAACATATGAAAGCACTGTTGATCTCTGTTTTTACATACTCTGTTGGGAAACAAAATGCCCAACCCAGCCCAAAAATGTCTAAAGCCTTGGGATTGCTGAAGTAGGCTGGAATGACAGGAAAATTCTTAAAGTACAAGTGCTTAGTTTTTGTGGGAAACAAAATCTGCCCTGGTAAAAGATATATATTGAGGATGTAACTATTTCGACATTTTGAGGCTTTGAGTAGAAAGAGCTGAGATTTAAAATTTTCTTTATAATGCAGTAAATCACACCAGTAAATATTAACTAAATGCCCACTTGTATCCAGAGCACCCCAATGAATGTGGGACAGCACACAGGAATGGTCATGTTCTTAGAGAGCTGGCACATTTCATCTGCCTTGCCAATTAAGTGATTAAGACCCAAAATGCTATGCTTGCTTTTTATTTATTTTATTTTATTTTATTTTTTATTTTTTACAAATACTCTATTTCATTTATTGGGTCATACAATTTTAATATAGCAAAATTAATAAAACACCTCAGAAACATAATCACATGTATAATTGTTAATCTTAATTCACTTATGACTAGAAAAGCAATACAAAAGAAAGCAACATTGTAGGAAGTTGCTTGGTGTTGTGCTGAAAAAAAAAAGAGAAGAATAGACTATATCTTTAAAAATCCAATGATGACTTCTCTTTGTTACTTAGTCCATTGTTCTACACATTATTATTATCATTATTAATTTGCTTTTCTTCTAAGAAGTTAAAAGAAAAAGAAAATTTGTGTAGCTATTTTGAAAATTAATAACATATAGCTTATTATTTCTCCTTAGAGGCCTTGTTGGATCCCAGATACCTCTCAATAGCTTAGATAATTCAGGAATCATGAGTGACACTAGGAAAACATTTAGTAAAATGGTCACATTCAGGGGCGTACCATATTTTCTATCTTCCTATCAACATAAATCAGATTGTCCTGAAGAATTAAATATTTCACAAAAAGAAGGCAAGGATTTCCTTGATGTGAGTCAAAGATTACTGCATGTGACATGTATTATTTTTTCCTTTTGTCTATAATTTGCTTAGATATTTTTATCAAGAAAGAAAATATAAAATACAATGTAGATGACAGCATTGCCAAGATACATATACAATAAGGCTTTAAAATTCCATGCCAATATGGATGAAAATGTACATTATTATTTAAGAAAATGTAAATGAATATAACAAAATATTTAAGCGAAAATTCTTTCATTTCTTCAGATTCATATATTTTGATTTAAGGTTCTGATAAGACTTGAAACAAAAATCACTACATAAAAGAATTAAGAATATTAAGAATTAAGAATCTTATGAAATATTAAGAAATAAGATTAGTGACAAGTATGTTTCTCATGAAAAAATTCTGCTCTGAGCCAAACTCACTGAAAATTATTAATAATTTTTGCTTATATAATTTGTAAGATCTACAGATACTAATGAAGAAAACACCTCCATTGACTCTAGTAGCATCCTGTTTAATAGCAAGCATACAAAAGCAAAGGTTGGCTTGCTAAGAAATGCAATAGTCAAGGTAATTAGATTGTTTGAACTCCAGGATACATTTCACCTAGAAATCTTTTCTCTGAATTAGTGTTTGAACAACTGTTGAATATAAATCACCCTCCAAGTTCTTTTTACAGTGTATCAATTTATTTTCCTCAAAGCTAACTATCTGAACCTAAACCTGCAAAGACAGGTGATTCTTTATAAGTAATTTTTTCCAGAGTTTTTAAAAATATCTTTATTATGAATAAGTATATACATTGTATGAGCAAATCTTGTGAAGATGTCCCCATTTCCCTCCTCTCTGTCCCCTACCCACTGGGGTCCTTCCTCGGTGCACATACTGGATCTGTCCATAGGTTAGGTGGTTATGAACTGCACCGGAGGTAGTCAGTTACTTGTCTTTTAATTTGTGTAGTATACAATCCCAAAGATTAATAACTACTCCAAGTGACTTGGTCATTGAAAATATTGTGATATCAAGACACCTACAGTCTTACTCCAATCTGACAGTTATTTGTTATATAGTGACTACATAGTAACCATGACTTTAGTAAATTGTTTAGCTTCTAATCTCTTTTCCTACCTGCAAAACAATAATACTTATCTTCTATAATCCCAGAGTTGAGGGGTTAAATTGAGATGAGAAAAGTTACCATTTGTAAATGGTTGTTCTCATGACAATGAGATGTGTATTCCTAGGACTAAGGGTTGTGGCTCAGTAGTAGAGTGATTACTTAGCAAGGCCCTGAGCTCAGTTCCCTAGGTGAATTATAGATGGTGTATGTATCTGTGTTGCTCATTTACTGTGCTACTTAGTATTTTAATCCTACATGTCATAAGAGTGACAGTCAAACATTTTCCCCCAGAATAAGCTACTTGTTAATGGTTTGAAGTGATTTTTTTTTAAGTATTAGGTCGTGGTTTCAGTAATATAATTTAAGGAAATATCTGAAAATAAAGTATTTCTCTAATTTTTTGTTTAAAATATCTATATCTGGGGAAACTAAAAGATAACAAGAAATCAAGATACTTTATACACTTCTAAATTTAAAACAGACTTTTCAGATTGCTACTATATATGCTGAGTTTTACAAAATCAAGTCAAGTGTTATTGATTTTATAATCTTTTTAAGAAAGCTAAAAGCTATAGAGATTGTTAATATTTGATAGCTTTAGTATAACAACCTAGGAAGAATACGATAGTAGAAAAGTAAATAATTCATCAGAAATTTTATTGGTCTTGGTTTCATTAAATGTATTCGTAGTTACCTGGTAAGATGAAATTTAAACTTTTATACTTTTTTTCTTTATATAACTTCAGTCATCTTCTGATTTATGCAGAGCTTATGTGGATGCCCGAGTTCAGCCGATCTATGGTGGCACCAATGAAATAATGCGAGAGCTGATTGCAAGAGACATCGTCCGTGACAAGTAGACATCTGCCCACATCCTGGAATCCTATTACAACTAATCTGGTTTCAGATCTACTCAAGATAAAATGTAGCTCGGAAAGCAGGGAAACACTAAAGGTGTTTTTATGTGTGCTCTCATAGAGAAAGAAATCAATATAAATATGATCTAACAGTAGAAGGAAAAAACTTTGAACACAAAGTTTTCAGAATGATCCAAGAGGCTTTTTTTTTTAAATATAGTAACATGTTAAAGATTTTCTGACTCTAGAAGCCTTAATATTTGACTTACCTCTCAAATTCTAAAAAGCATAAATTGCTTAGACTCTCAAAATAAGGCTGAAATGATTTTATATTGTTATAATGAAAAATTAATTCCTACAGTACATGGACTTTGAAAGGAAAAATATGTTCAGTTTAAAATGTAAAGTCATTTCAACCACCTTTGTTTCCAAAGTCCCTAGAACATTTGTTTCTACCATGTTATCACCAATTCCATTTTTATGCAATGAATGAAACTCCTTCAAACAAAACATCCCACTGTACCCTATGTGTACAATGACTATGTATCAATTAAAAATAAAATCTAAAAACAAAACTTGAACAGAATGTCTGTGAGACTGTTGGTTGGAGAGCTGCTATGGTGGAGGAAATGCTTTGTTTCTTAGCTACAGACACCTGGGCTTTCAACAGATTTTCCTCCCGGTATAGTTTTAACCAGATACAGAATTAACATATTGTCCTTAAATTTCAAGACATTACATAGGTATCAAACCAGTAGCTTTTATTTTGTAACAATAGAATTTAATTTATTTAACAAATACTGTGTGGCTTCTATAAACCCAGGCTAATGAAAATATGACAAACAAGCCTGGGACGATCCTGCCTAACAACTAGTAACAAACAAGGTTAAAAATTCCCATTAGGGGCTGGAGAGATGGCTTAGCAAGTGGCTTAGCAATTAAGGCACTTGCCTCCAGTGCCTAAGGCCCCGGGTTCAATTCTCCAGTACCCACCCACATAAGCCAGACCCACAGGTGGCGGCCCTGGTTCTCTCTCTCTTTCTCTCTCTCTCTCTCTCTCTCTCTCTCTCTCTCTCTCTCTCTCTCTCTCTGTGTCTCTGCTCGAAAATGAATAAATAAAATATTTTTTAAAAATTCCCATCATACCAAGTACAATAAAAGAAATAAGCATTTAAAACAGAATGATGAAATCCTACTTGACAACTCTTTGAGCCAGGCCTTGTGGGGTGGTTTTAATGTCATGTCCCCATAGCCTTGGTATTTGCGATTAAGTTTCCCACTTAATCCTCACCTAGTAGAGTCTTTGGGAGGTGTAGCCATGCTGGAAGGAGTTTGTCACCAGAGGCACACCTGGGCACTGAGTCTAGCTCTGTGTGTTCAGATCCAGCTTGTGTTCCTAGTTTAAGACCTCTTACCTCAAAAACCTTAGTTTACAAATGGTCAACATCACCTTAGTAATAGTTTTTCTTTGCATATGCTGCTAACAAAAATTTTAGCTTAAAAAACGTGGCAAGGTAACAGTACTGTGTAAACAGCCAAGAGATTTTCAAGGTCTAGTTTTGCTTTTTAATGGAGATATTTTTAGATCATTATCATTGCTTTTAACTGACTTTTGCCATATATACATACATACATATACATATGTATGTATGTTTATACATACATTAATATTTATTTGCAAGCAGAGAGAGATAGAAGAGAGACAAAGAAAATGGGCATGCCAGGGCCTCTAGCTGTTGCAGACTAACTCCAGAAACGTACCACTTTGTGCATCTGGGTTAACGTGGGTACTGAGGAATTGAACCCCTGGTCGTTAGGCTTTGTGGCCAGCACCTTACCACTGAGCCATCTCTCCAGACCTGCCTTATATTTTTTTGATGAAGTCATTGGAAACTATTTTGAATTGCTATATTAAAATCTAATTGGGAATCTAGTAGCTTATTGCTCAAAGTACAAGATGCCTAGGAGACTTCTCATATCTGTATTATTTTTGGCACATGTAAGATTTATTTATTTGGAGTCATCAGAAAGATTTGACATTGCAAAGGAGACCAACCGTAGGCCTATGTCTACTAAAAGGACACTCCTTTTATAAAATATTATTTTCAAGAAGAAAAAAATGGGAAACACACTGAAAATAGAGTATATTATAGTGGCCTTACAACACCCAACATGAGCCAGTATTTTCTCTTGGGTTTCTTTTTCTCACAAATTTTATAGCAAATCCCAAATTAATCATATTTTATATATTTTCTAGAATACATATGCAACTGATGAAACTTCTTAAAATCTAGCCAGAGGTCATTATTATACTAGAGAACATTAAATTTAGCCTATAATGCCAGGTTCACATAAAGTTTTCCTTGATTACATCATCTCTTTTTTCCTCTTTACTTTCTTCCTTCCCTCTCTCCCTCCTTCCTTCTTTTTTCTTCTTTCTTCCTATGTATCCAAATTCCATTTGGCTTAGCTCTTTAAATTATAAAAATTAATACAGCACATTTTCCCCACATTTTGGTATACATTCTTGTACAGATTGATGCAGTTATATTCATAGCCAGGACACAGGGCAGTCCATTAAACCAAAGAACCTGTGCTCTTCATTGACATAGCTTCCCACACCTGTAACCCCTGCCACTCATGGATCTGAACTATGTCATCATTTTGCCATTTTGAGATAGTGATTTAAGTGGAAACATAGTATGTAACCTTTTGAGAATGTCTTCTTTGTTTTAGGTAAATGCATTTAAGGCTCAATTTGTGTGAATCAGTTGCTTGCTCTTTTGGTGGCAAGTTGTATCGGTATGGATATACCATCATTTGCTAATTCTTCATTCACCTGCTTAAGATCATCTTGGTGAAAATGAATATAGTATCTTGCTAAAGCTAAGTACCCAGGAGAGAAATTATTGGGTGACATGGTAAGTATTTTTAACTTTATGAAAATACTGCCAGCTGTTTTTCACTATGCTTGTGCCATTTGACCATCTACCATCATTGTAAGAGCTCTAATTGCCTTGAATACTTGTTAGCATTTGTATTTTTACCTTAACCATTCTAAGGGGTACATGCTAATATCTCATAGCTTTCCCTGATACTTAATGGTATTGGGCAGTTTTAATATGCTTGTCTTCCACCTGTTCCCTCTGGTAAATTGCCGTTTTAAGTCTTTCTTTTGCAAATTTTCAGTTTGATTTTCATTCATGTTGAACTCTTTTTTTTTTATAATGAATCCAGGGTGGGTTTTTAAAAAATATTTTATTTATTCATTTTCAAGCAGAGAGAGAGAGAGAGAGAGAGAGAGAGAGAGAGAGAGAGAGAGAGAGAGAGAGAGAGAGAGAGAGAGAAACCAGGGCCACCACCTTGTGGGTCTGGCTTATGTGGGTCCTGGGGAATTGAACCAGGGGCCTTAGGCACTGGAGGCAAGCACCTTAACCACTGAGCAATCTCTCCAGCCCCATGTTGAACTCTTGAGTGTTTTTCTACAGTGTTCTACATTTAGTTGAACAGGAGGAAAAGTCATGCTGACAGATTTTCTACCCACAAAGGGGGAGGACATTTGTAGTCATACTGTTGGTAGCAGAGGGCGAAAGAAGAGCAGTAGTAAGTGGTCCAGATCTAGCTTTAGCTTTTGGTGCCTTTGTACAGAGTACAGCTGAAAAAAAAGGGGGGGGGCTAGGTAAGCCCTATTGTTAAGGAGGCCATTCCATGATGCTGCAAAGTAGTTTTCTAGTGTAGATCTGTGTTAACGATGAGGCAGAAAGTCTTGTACCTCTTAGGAAGTAGTGAGACAATAAGAAATTGTCTTATGACAGTTCTTTGTCTTATGACAATTCTTTGGATTTTCTACAAAGGCTATAATGTTATCCATGAATCAGAACAGTATTTCTTTTTTTCTAATCTGTATCTCTTTCATTTCTTGGCTTTTCTGTCCCCTAGTTTTTATTGCATTGTACTGATTAATACTTCCTCTACAAGGTTGCACAGCAAATGGAGTGAATAGACATAATCTGAATTTATTTCTCACAGTTCTCATAGGTGGCTGGGAAGTCCAAGACCAAAGTACTTTCCTGGTTCAGTGACTGAGAAAGCCTAGTCTTTGCTTCCAAGATGGAGTCTTGAACACTATTGCCTCAGACAGCGTTTAATCTTCATATCATGGCAGAATGATAAAAGGCAGAAGAAGACTAGCTAGTTCCTGCATGTCTTTTTATGGGGACACTAAAGCTATCATGAGTGCAGAGCCCTTATGGACTAATCACCTCCTTGTGTCCTCACCTCTTAGTATTGTTGCATTGGAGATGAAGTTTCAGCATGAAATTTGAGGCATAAAGCATTCAAACCATAGTTTTGGAATCAATTGAATTTTAAATATTGAACCAACCTTGTATTCTTTGGTTTCCAATTAGTCATCTTATCTTATTCTTTTTACATATTTTTTCAGCTTGATTTGGTTTGGGGAATTTTTGTATCTGGTAATGAGGGATGCTTTATTCTTTTTTGTAATTTTCTTCTTATGTACTATATATTTTTTCAAATGTATTACCTTTTCCTGGTTTTATCAAGGTGTAATACTAATCTCAAAACAAGTTGGGTCTCATTTTCTCTCTATTCTTCCATAAAGCTGTTTTGTTGAGGGGGAAAATACCCAACTCAGTTATTTTGCTCAGTTATCTACCGTTATTGATTTGACTCATTGATTTCTCATGGTGGTTTCTATTTATTCTTCTCTCCTTTGAGTTTCTTGTAAACTGATAGTTAGATTTAGAAGCTTAATTAGATTCTGGTTCAATACTTTTGCCCAGATAACTTAATAAACAGTACTGTGAAGATTTTGCTACATGCCATCATGAGAAACACATCCAGTTTTCTCACTATAGTGATCTTGAATTTGATCAGTGTATTCAGCTAGTGTTAATATGATACCTGCATAAAATATTCTCTCCAACTTTTTTCTAGTGTTTTAATATCAAGTGATATTTATGTTATTTTACTAGGAATTAAAAAGATGCTTTTCTAATTCTTTGATTCCTTTCATATTTTAAGTTTATTCCATAAAAGAGTTTTGATAATATTTTGGTTAGTCTGTATATCTGTTGGACCCCACAGAAATCAGAATCTGAGACAGACACATAAGATATTTGCTGAGAAGTAAATCATTTGACAGATGAAAAGGAAAGGATGTCATATTGAGTAAGGTGAACAGAGCAGTTGACCCTGTATTGGACAGAGTCTTGCCTAGTCCAGAGGTAAGCTGTAAAATTGATTTGCCTACTAGAGGACCCGACCTTGGGTAGAAATAGCCATTCACTCACTGATCACTGTCCCCTGCTCAGTCATTGTTCCAGGAAAAGACCTGGTCTCAATGTTGATGTGGAGTCAAGTTTGGTAGTGTACTTGGGAGGCAGAGCCTGTAAGATTGCCACAAGTTTGAGGCAAGCCTGGTATACATAACAACCAGCTTGTATTACAAATTGTTACTCCGTCTTAAAAAGAACAGAAAAGAAAAAAGTTAATGTGGGTCCCATATGTGCTAAGGGCTTGAGGCTGTCAGTTTATATTTTTCTCTCTCTCTCCTTCCTTTCCTCCTCCTTATTTTTTTGAAATAGGTCTTGCCTTTTGGTCTAGAGCCAGACTTTAACTCACTATCCTCTGAAATCAACCTCCTAAGGGTTAGGATTACAGGCATGCAACAACACAACCAGCCCAATTGTTCTTTTTAATCCTCATCTTAATGCAGTTGTCATGAGACCACAGTGGATGGCATCTTGCTATGTAGCCCAAGCTGGACTCAAGCCTAGGATCCTCCTTTCTCACTTTCCTGAGAGCTGGGATCACAGGTATGTGTGCCACATTTCAGTATGTTTTTACAATAAAATGTCAAGTTCTTTCCTGAAGGGAAATCTAGGAGTTGCAATGCATGAATGCTACATTGTGAGATATAATTTTCAGAATGATGAGTGGGTGTTATAGCAACTTCTTAAGTATCAGTAAGACCTTGAGGATTTTGGGAATTTTAGTTAATCCAGCCATCATTCTTTTTAATGGATAATTGTTTCATCTTAGGCCATTAAAAGCCTCTTTAAACTTGAGTGTGGTGGTACACTCGTGTAGCAATCCTAGCACTTGGAAGGTGGAAGTCAAAGGACCAAGAATCAAGGCCAACCTGACTGACATCGTAAGTTTGAGGGCAGCCTGCTGAGCTGTCATCAGACAATGTCTAGAAAAAAACAAAAAAACGAAGCTTTCAAGTTTGTTCCTTTTTTCTCTACTTTATTATGGAAAATATCAAATACATAAAAAGTAAACAGAAGCATTAGCAAACCATATGTACCACCCATCTTTGATAGTTACCAATTCAACCGATTGTATAGTCCATACTCCCATAGATTATTTAAAAATAAATGCCAGTTATCAGGTAATTCTGTGTAATACTGACATGACTCATTATTTATGAAAGTGTCTTTTCTGTTACATACAAGCCCTTTGAGGGGGCTGCACCTCACTTCCCCAAAGATTTCAAAGCTTATTTTATTGAGTGGAACATTTTCAGCTTCAAGCTGCTACTATCAATTTTTTTCTTTTTATTATGTTTATGAAGTCCCTCTGGAAACTATTACTAAAAATTATACTTCTTTTTCAGTCTTCTCCTTAAAACTAAACCAACCATAATTTAACACATCCCAAGATAAATTACGTTCCATTTGTAATAGAAAATTATATTTGATAGAATGTTTTATCTTGTCCCAATTAAATTTGGCCTAAACAATAGAAAGAAGGCTCACAATACTGGGAAGGCAGAAATTGGGCAAAGCTATTTGGGCTGTTTAACTTTACCCATTGCCCTCTAACTGTTCTGGCACTTAAAGCATTAGCTTAATTCTGAAGCTTTCTTCTCTCATGGCTATGAGATCTTCTTGATGTGGACACACTTCTCCTTTGGGGGCATAAGTACTGAATTGACTCCCAGGAAGTTAGGTTAGTTTGCCTGCCTGCCACCTCTGAACCTGGAACCATATTCAGGGAAATAGCATGTGTGAATTAACTTCCACCATTTAGCTTCCTTTTTGGGACATGTGGTAGGAGCATGCATTAGTCACTGTCTCATTGCTGGGACAAAATACCTGACCAGAAGCAGCTTAAGGAAAGAAAGCATTTATTTTCAGCTTACACTTTTGAGGAGAAGTCCACCCGGGCAGGGAAAGCATGGCAAGAGCAGTAAGCTGGGCCTCACATCAGCAGGGAGGAAGAACACTAAGTGATGGACTATGAAACCTCAAGATCTGCCTCCAGTGACACACTTCCTTCACCAAGGCTCCACCTTCTAAAGGTTCTACAACCTTCCTGAACAGAGCCACTATCTGGAGAATAAGTACTCATGACTCTATGGGAGACATTTTACCTTCAAACCTCCACAGAGCCGATTCACTTAAAGCCCATGAACTAAGTGGAGAACTAGATACCAGCATGGAAATCAGGAAAATGGTAAGAAAAGGAAATTAGGAAAAGAAGCCAAATGCTTGGAAAATTCCTACTATAATAGCTACAAACTATGCCCTTGTAGTTGGAATCAAGGTCTGAAGACTGTCATTTGTTGAACCTCATTTAAAACTATTGATATGCCTTGGTAAAATCCTAGTATGCATCTATGCACAAGTCTTTTCTTGTGAGTACATAGGCTATTTCCTAGTTGCTTCGTGATCAGGCAGAGTCATTGCTAATGGATTGTGGATGCAAGGTTTGCGGCTTGCCTGTGGCAGCAGTTGTAGAAGACGACCAGAGCATGGGATACAGACTCGGCATACGGAAGGAAGACAGGAGTTCTAAAAAGCTGCCTGAGCCTTTAGCAGACTGAAGTAGGTATAAACTTTTCTTTATATTAAGTCACTGATTTGGAATTGTTTCTGCCCCATAACCTGGCCTACCACAATTGATACAGCTTTCATATAATCTGACACATGGTATATAACCAGGAAAATATAACTGGAAGTTACTATACTATACAGTCATCTAGGTATCCATGAGAGATTTATTTCAGGACACCCCCTCCCAGATGCCAAAATTCACAGATGCTCAAGTCCCTTATGGAAAATGGTATAACATCTGTACCTAGCCTATAAACAATTCCTTTTTTTCTTTTATTTATTTATTTTGTGTGTGTGAGAAAGAATGTGAGAGAATATGAATAAATTAATGGATACACCAGGGCTTCCTGCTGCAAACAAACTCCAGATGCATGTACTACTCTGTGCACTGGGGAATCGAACCTGAGTCATGAGGCTTTATAAACAAGTGTCTTTAACTGTTGAGCATCTCTCTAGCCTAGCTTTCTTTCTTTCCCCCAGTATTTCCTATCTTTCATTGAATCTTCAGATGCTAAACCAACAGATACAGAGGGCTGTCCACTTCAGTGATTCCTAGCTTTCTTTCCCCCAGTATTTCCTATCTTGCATTGAATCTTCAGATGCTAAACCAACAGATACAGAGGGCTGTCCACTTCAGTGATTCCAGGAAATTCTAATGATGTTTATATTTCATCTTTAGTGTGTGAGAATTTTGGAGTGCAGTTTCGATGGAAGTGAGTTTTTGGCCAGGCCTTTCTAGATAAACATATTTAAAGCTATCTGTGGTAAATGATCCAACTGCAAAGGGCAGTGCTTTCTTCATTCTGTTATTACTTATTGAATACGAATCGAGCAGCGCACAACAGTCTTCCATGTGGCTGCAAATCTACCTTGGCACCTTTGTGCACTGGGGTCCTTTTTGATTGCGCCAGTATGCTCAGCGTTCTGAACAACCATTTGCATAGGCACGGTCTGAAAAATAGGAATGGGGGGGGAGAGAGAGAGAGAGAGAGAGAGAGAGAGAGAGAGAGAGAGAGAGAGAGAGAATGCCTTTTGCTACTACAAAGGAACTCCAGATGCATGCACCACTTTGTGCATCTGACTTTATATGGGTATTGGGGAACTGAATGCAGTCAGACTTTGCAAGCAAGCACCTTAACCAATGAACCATCTCCCCAGCCCTCGGCTAATTTATGTTAGTCCTTCCCCTACTCCCAACCTGGTAACTCTAGCTGACTCTGGTTTTAGGCATTTTGCTTTGGGAACTGGTGGAGACCATTGTCTAACCAATAAACATTCTCCCTAAAAAACAAATCATGTATTATGGCAGGAGAAATGTATTCAAATGTCTTTACCTGCATTTCCTACTCTCCCTTACAGTTAGGGCAGATCTTCCCGCTTAATTGAAGATAATTCCTCACAGGTGATCTTAAATCTTGTCAAATTGACAATCAATATGAACCATCAATTGGCCTAGGTATGGTCCCTAGTACAAGCTTTCCCTCTTACCCCACCCAAAAGGTAATTAACTACTGTGTTTTTAAACCCTTGTTGTGGGTGCTTTTTATTTTATTTTATTTTATTTTATTTTATTTTATTTTAATTTTATGATACTGGGCATTGACCCCAGGGCTTCGTAATACTCATCAAGCCCTTTACCACTAACCAACATGTCTCTTCCTGGATTTTCTGATACAGGGCCTGAAGCCCATCTTTATCCTAATACAGGCTACCTTTCAATTTTTTTAGTCTCTATTTTGGACAAGAAACTTTGAGTCCATTTTCATCAAGGAGTACTTGTTAAATGAAGTAGAAACTATACAAATTATATGTTGAAACATGTTGAGATTTGATAAATGCATGTACCCATCTGGCTTTCACCATGATCAAGATACAAACTATTTTCAATACCATTCACACTTATCCTGGTAAGCTTTCCCCAGCTCTGCCCTAAGCAACTGATGATCTGCTTTCTGTCTCCACAGGTTGGATTTGTCTTTCTAGAGCTTTATATAAATGGGGTCATAGAATATTTACTCTCTCTTGCATCTGGTTTCTTTCATTCAGTATACTGTTTTAGTACTCATCCATGTATGAAAATGTCATAATGAAACATTTTTATACGCTAACTTAGTCTTACGCATGTTGTTTCTTTTTATTTTAGAGACCTATAATGGAATATATGGACATTCCATAATTCTTTGAGGATGACATATCTTAGGTTTGTTTCTAGTTTGTGTGTATTGTAGAGAAAGAAGATGAGAATGAATACTTGTAATACTTGTAAGCAGATTATTTTTCTTTCCTTGATGCTATTTACTAGTGCTATCTTCTTGTACCCAGCCCTGGATCTAAGAATCCTATAAGCCTTGTCATCTACCCCTACCCTTTTGGTGCTTGTCTATAAATACTAAAGAAAAATATGACCTGTGCCAGAATGCCACCTTTAGCCCCACTGCTTCACCTTATCCACTTTCTCAACCTGATCTTGAAAACGAGGAAATGAGCTAGACCATGACAGTGGAAGACAGTTGTTCTGGGCACAAGCTTCCAAACATTTTCTGTTCTCTGAGGCAGTGAGGAAGGAACTCTGGCTTTGGAAAAATCCATCTTTAAATCCAAGATTGGTCATTTATTAGTACAAGTATCTCGGTGTTTTACTGCCACTGAGCTTAATCTTTTTCATTTGGAAAATTAATGTCATACTGCAGAATGTAAGAATTAAATGCATTCATCCATTCACATGTATTTGCTGAGAACCCTGGCTAAGCTCTAGAGAAAATAACAGCAGTGCACAAAACATCAAAGGGGCCTGACCATGTGAGCTTATTTATATTCAGGACTAGAGACATAAAAGAAATAAAAATCTATGCTATGTTGGCTGGTGATAAGTGTAATGAAGAAAAGCAGTTTAGGGAAGGAAGCGTGAAAAGGCTATGTTCATCATCCCTGTTTGGCTGAGTTTCATGAAGTGCTGGATTGATCTTCTCAATCTCCAGCATTTATCACTGTGTCAGCTGTACCTTAAGTGCTGCACCGAAGTTTCCTGAATGGAAGACTGACCGAATAAGTGCCAGTGTTGAGAAGTTTATCTCATGAAATCATTGCAGTACTGCTTACCTGGGCACTTTTTCATCTTCCACTCAGGTAATAATTATGTCAGCAAGAATAGTGTCCTTCCGTTCTCCTTGTTCTTGGCTGGATTTAAAGTATCTGAGTCTTGCCACTGTTACATTTTTCCACAAAAATTTCTTTTAATGTATCTTTTAGGAATAACAGATCCCTGATTTTTAAAAGACATGCATTCCCCCCCCCCCCGCGCTTTTGTTGAATAAGTAATGTAGAAAACCATTTGACAAATGATTTAGCACATGGAAAGCTGGCCTTTTACACATTCTAAAATCCTGTTTTAGAACAGTATTCAGTATCAGGGAACAATGTGTTTGATATGTAAGTGAGGATTAAAATAACCCACTATCCAGTGTCATCTTATACATATAAAATATAGCATGCCCTAAGAGATGGTTCAACATACTTCAGAACTAGTATCATGACTATAAAAGAATAGGGAGCATATACATTGTTTTTGTTATCATTTCTTGAATACAGTATTTTATATAATATTTACATTTTATTAGCTATTATAAAAATATTCTAACCCAAAATAGGAAATTTTACATATATGATGGCTTGGAAAACTTATTTACTGTCTTTAATATGTGGCAGACGTTAGGACTGTTTAGAAAATGAATCAACTTGTAGTGTTGGAAACGGTGTATTTCTTAGGATGTTTGGTGAACAAATTAGATAATATATGCAAAAAATGTTAGAGGTTATTTCCTGTCTTATGCAAAGCTTAAAATCCACTGAAACCCAGGAAAGCATAGATTTTTCTCACTGCTGGATCTTCTTTACACACCATAAAATGTGTTCAAGAATTATTTGGTTAATTTATAATTTACTTTGGTAATAAATATTTCATAGGAGAAAACTGCTATCAAATGATTTTATAGCTTTACAATTACCTTGGATTTAACATCCTTGCCATTTATTAGTTGGTTGGAGACTGAACCCAAGACTTCACGTGCTAGACAAGTTCCCTCCTACTGTACCCCGGACCTTGTCATTTCAGGATGTAGCCAATGTAGTTGACAATGTGGTTTTCGCCCCAATAGTATACATACCTCCTCCACTCAAGGATACTCTCTTTTCTGCTTGAAGCCTTTAAAATGAATATCCAGTTGAAATACAAAACTCGTCCATCCAGCTATGAATACACTTTTTCTTCTAAGACTTCTATAGCTCCACCCCCACTACATACCTCTAATGCTTCCTGTCCCTAGGGACCATGCCAGCCCTTTATATATATTATTATTATATATTTATTAAATATTATATATATTATATATTATATATATTAAGAACCCATTTAATTTTCAATTTCCCCCACACACCGTTAGTTCAAGGTTTTTCACCTTAACGAAGGTAAAATCAATTTCGTGAAATCTTCCCATTTATTAAGTAATTTACATAGCAGTCTCTCTGCTGGATGCTGCTGGGCATGGAATTATTTCAGCACTATCACGATCCACGAGAAAGCCGGGTAAAAAGGAGTTTATTTTCCAGCCGCCGCGATGCCTTAGAGAACATGCTTGCTAACGAGGGCGACTCCTCGCACCTGCGCGGGAGTCCCCGCAACCTCGCAATAACAAGTGCCATCATTCCGGGGAGCCGCGACCCTTCACCTCAGGCGAGGCCGGGCAGCGGCGGGAGCCGGCCGGGGCGCCCGCGGTGGGCCCTCCCGTCCGCTCGTCCGTCCGTCCGTCCGCCCAGCCAGGCGGCTCCGCGGCCACTTAACGTCAGCGTCGCGGCCCAAGGCCGCAGGCCCCGCCCCCGCCCCGCGGGGGTTTCCCCGCTGCTGCCTCATTTGCATGGCGCGTCCCCTCCCCCGCTGCCATTGGCCGCCGCGGAGCTCCGCCCCCCCACCCCCGCCCCCGCCGCGGCTGGGTCCAGTCCCCGAGCGCCCGCAGCAGCAGCGAGCGAGCGGGCGAGCGGCGGGCGGACTGTTAAACCGCGGCGGCCGTCGGGGCGGGAGCGGCGCGCGCTCCGGAGACGAGTCAGCGGCGCCCCGGGTGGGGGGAGGCGGGCAGGCAACTAGAGATCACCTCAGCAGCCTCCACCACGGCCGGAGGGGAGCCGGGGCGCCCCAGCAGGCGAGTGGCCGGCGTCCGAGCGGCGGGCTGACGGGGGTGGGTCTCCCCGGTCGGGGCCGGCGGGGAGCGCGGGGCGGGAAGAGCCCGCTGGGCGGGGAGGACTCGCGGGCTAGGCGTCCCCGTACCCCGGATCCTCCTCCGGCCGTTGGACGCCGGCCCGGGCAGCGGATCGTGCTTCGGGGCCGGGGTCGGACCGCGGCCAAATCTAAACGGCTGAAGCTAACAGCCTTGGCCGGAGCCGAGCCGAGCGGAGCCCAGCGGCCGGGCGGGGAGGAGGGCGGGGCGGGCCTAGGCCGAGTCACGTGGGGGAGAGGCGGGGCTTGGCTGGCCTCCCTTTTGTTTTGGCCGGCGCGTGCGCAGAAAGCCGAGCACGTGGTGGGCTGTTCCCGCCCCCTCCCCTCTGCGCTGGTCCGAGCGCGCTCGCCCGGGTGTCTGACGCCACGTTTGTTTAGTGAGCGCTTCCCCGGCCGCTTCTCCGCGGAGTCGAGCGGTTTGCGCGGGGTCGTGGGTGGCCTCGGGGGACGGGAGAGCCTGGGGGCTTCGGTGCCTCGGGCTCCGGGGCGGCGCCGCCGCGGGCGCGTCCCCTCCGCGCCGTCCTTACATAAGTCCCGGCGAGGCTGGGGACCCGCTCCCCTCCCCCACGGCCGCCGGACTGGCCTGGAACCTGTCATCCTTTGGAAAATTTTAATCTGGATGTGATTTTTATGTTCTTAGGAACACCGCTTCTATGTGGATGTGAAACTTCAGTTATAACTTTGCAGCTTTTTTAAAATTTTACGTTCATGAACTTTGTAGTGATTTGTCATGGTGAGGCTTGTTTTCCAGCCCTATAGGAATATTCTTAGATGTTTTAGTAGTTAAGACCATTTATTTAATCATTAATTAGTATTGGGCCATGTGAAGTTAAATTGAAGCCAAAATGAACAGACTCAGCAAATGTTTTTATAGTCATTTTTAATATAAATTTCTGCATTCAAATTAATGTATCCAGAAAAAGTAACTTCATTTATATTCCTATGAGTCATGCATTTATTACTGAATAGTAGTAATTCTGCTTCAAGTATGATCTGTTTGATGTGTTATTTGGCCACCCAAGTGGCTTTATCTTTAATTAAATTCTTTTAGTCTTCAAAGAGAATTCCTTTTTAGGCATAGTTTCCAAATGGAAGAACTTGCTTATAAACATCATTGCCTACAAAGTACTGAGCCAACCATATACCCTGCTCTTGGCAATTACTGCAGTGTTTTCTGCTGTAAATTCATAAGTCTCCTAAAAAGGGCACGAATAAATCTTGAAAATACAACATCGCATTTTGCATTTCTAGCTTTCACTGATTTTTTTTCTTTCTTCTTTTTTTTTTTTTTGTGTGGTTTTTCGAAGTAGGGTCTCGCTCTAGTCCAGGCTGACCTGGAATTCACTATGTAGTCTCAGGGTGGCCTTGAACTCACAGCAATCCTCCTATCTCTGCCTCCTGAGTGCTGGGATTAAAGATGTGCGCCAACACGCCCGGCGCACTAATTTCTTTTTATAAAAAGTATTTACTTTGTGTATGTGAGAGAGATAATGGTTGTCAGGGCTTCTTGCCACTGCAAACAAATTCCTTACACATGGGCCACTTTGTTACTCTGGCTTTTATGTGGGTACTGGGGAATTGAACCCAGGCTGGCAGGCTTTGCAAGCAAGCACCTTGAAACTCTGAGCCATCTCCCTGGCCTAATTTTTTTTTTTAGATACAAATTTCTAGCAGTTGGAATTTATTTTTCTGTATTAATTTGATTTTTCATTTATAGTGACCATTAAATTTTTTGATTTCCCTTATTAGATTTTAGGATGTCTTTGCAGCATCTGAGACAGACTACCTGGAGGATTTTTGTCCTAACACATTTTAGTAATGGTTGAAAGCACATCTTATAATTTGATAAAAGGATTTGTCCTTTTTGTTACTAATGTGGGTTAGTCATTTGAAACATGAAGTGTGGAAACATAAGTGTGAAGCATGAGTGTGGAAACAATTTAAGATTTGGCCCTACTTCAGAATTCTTCCTCAAAACATTTGGTAGTTTTTCATTTTTGAGTTTAAGGGAATGTGCCTTAAACTCAAACTTAAATTTAAACCTAATGAATGTGCCTATTTCTCTACATTAAGTACAATTAAAAGAAGAAAGAATGGGCGAGCCAGGGCATCCAGCCACTGCAAGTGAACTCCAGATGCATGTGCCTCTTTGTGCATCTGGCTTTACATGGGTACTGGGGAATTGACCCACCATATTAACCACAGAGCAATCTCTCCAGCCCAAGAGATTTTTTTTTTCTGAGATAAAAAAATAATATTTATCTTTACAAGCAGAGAAAGAGCGTGGGTGAAGGAGAGAGGGCATGCCAGGGCCTCTTGCCACTGCAAATGAACTCCAGATGCATAGGCCACTTTGTGTATATGGTTTTACGTAGGTACTGGGGAATCAGACCCTGACTATGAGGCTTTACAAACAAGTAGTTTTATCAAAACCGTCTCCCTGGGCCTATTTAATAGATAAGATCCTGATATATGAGCTGATCATGGTGGCTCATGCCAATAATTCTGGAAGAGATAGAAGTAAGAGGATGTTGAATGGAGGCCAGCTTGCACTACATAGCTCCTGGAGACCCTCAGTGCATGACAAGGTTTGTCTTAAAACAATAATAAAAACATAAAGAGTCCTGTTATAGGTTCAACAGATACTAAATGTAAACTTAAAACCAGATGTAGTCTTCATTCTATTAAAAAACATGTTGGGGATGAAGTTTCATGATCTCTTGCTTTGCAGTGATGAGGCTCTGGCTTAAATCCCCAACACCACCAAAGGTGGGTGGGGACACCAGTTCTTTTAAAAGCAGGGCACCCTATAGTGGCTGAGGCAGCAGGATCAAATGTTTGAGGTCAGCCTAGGTTGCATAGTGAGACCTTGTCTCAAAAATCCAAGGACTGGGGATGAAGTTCAGTCATAGAGGTCTTGTCTACCATGTGTGAGACAATGAATTTGATAACCAGCACCATATACATAAATGTGATAAGACCATTTAGTATAAATTTACAGAATTATTTCTTATAAGCATTCTACTATACATGATTTTCTGTAGTGTATTTTCAGTACAGTATTTCACTTACCAAATGGCATAAGTTAATTGTTTGGTATTTGTCTGAGTTTCCTGGACCTGTGGTTGGTGGTTAGCTGTGACATAAATTGAGGAACTTCTAAGTTATTATTGCTTGAATGGTTTCTAATGTTCTCTCTTTTTGTATCTACATTGTCCATATTTGCACCTTTGTTAGCTTTTCCATTGTGTTTTATACTTGGATATTCTTCCTGGGTATTTTTTGTTTTAAGAATTTTTTTCCCCCAGTCTTTGTTTCTTTGCCTCCCAAGTTTGGAGGTTTCTATGGATACGTGTTTAACCTCAAAGCTTTCCTCAGCCACGTCATCTACTAAATAGCACATTTAAAACATTCTTCATTTCTATCACAGTGTTTTTGATCTCTAGGATATCTTTTGATTCTTTCTTAGGATTTCCATTAGCCTGATTATCTATTGTTATGTGTTGTCTAATTTCATTCTGTTGTAGTCCATTGCATGTTAATCATAGTTTTAAATTCCTGATCTGGTCATCCTAAAATTTCTGCCATATGTCTCTTCAAACTATATATATTTTCTTGCCTGAATCTTTAAAATTGAAAGCAGGATATGATACACTGAGTAAAGAAACTCCAAAAAAATAGCATATAATAGATGTAATAAGAGGAAAATGGCTCAGCAGTTAAAGGCTTGCAAAGCCTTCGGGCCCCAGTGCCCATATAAAGCCAGATGCACAAAGTAATGCATGTGTCTGAAATTTATTTGCAATGACAAGTGGACCTAGCATGCCCATAGTGTCTCTCTCTTCTCTCTTTCTCTAACATACAAACACACACACACACACACACACACACACACACACACACACACACACACAGGTTAAAAAAATAAAATTTTGTCTAAAAATGTTGAGTTAGGGAAGACATTAAATAGTCTGGTGAGTAGTTCTGACTGGTAGTGATCCTTTGCCTCTTGGATGTGAGTTTCACAAGTATGTCTCAGTTTTTCTCCCCTTCCATGGGACAGGATGGGATAAGGGTTGAGGTTTCCCTTTCTTTCGGGTGGAGCAGACTAGAGTGGGTATATCTTTCATTTGCAATTAAATAAAAATATCCAAGCCCCCCCTTCAATCAAAAATAAACAAAAAACCCTTTTCAACAGATTTCCTATAAAGTAATGTCACCGCTCATCTTGTATTTGACATAGCTGACCAGGTATACTTTCTGTACTCCATGGCTGAGCTTTGTTCTTTTCTTACTGAATACTTTTTCTTTTATGAGCAGCCTTCTTTTGTAGCTCCTTTACTTTTGCTGAAATACAAATACTGAACATGGCTCCTTCTCTTATTTTTTTTTTAATCTTCTCCCTCAGTAAACTCATTTAGTCCCCTGTCTTTAAATGCTACTTGTATGCAATGACTCCCCAAAATAATAGCACTAATTATGGCCGCTTACTTGAACTCCAGACTTGTTTTTCTAGCTGCCTCCTCTTGGGTGGCTAAGTATCTTAAACATAACTTATGCCATGTAACACTTTCCCCTCTGCCAACCCTTTTTCTCCTTTTCTTCTAAGTCTGCCCCATTTTTTCTGCCCCTTATTTGTTCAAGTCAGAAAAGCTAGGGTCATTTTTGTTTTTTTTTTTTCTCTTAATCCTTGAAAAATGGTGATAATCAAAACTTTTGTTGACTCTTCGAAACATTTTATGAATAATATTTCTTCTTTTTTATACTGCCTCATCAGTCCAAGCTACCAGTTTGGTTAGTATTACTTCAGTAGCTGCCTCCCTGCTCCTTCTGCTTCCAATTTTGCTCCATGAAAAAACAGAAACTTTTGATTTAAAAAGTCAATCAAATTATTACTTGGCATAAATCTCTAGTGGTTCTTCATTGACTTGTTTCTAAAATTTGATGGTTTCACTGTATCTACTTTTTTATTTTATTTTCTGTTAATCTGTGGCATATTATGTTTTAGACATAGTTGCCAATTTTGTTTCACAAACACACCAAATTTATTCCTGCCCTAAAGCTCTGTGTTACCTTTTTCACTTGAAATGCACATATCTTGAATTATTAGCTTTTTTATTATACTTTAGATCTTAGAGTATATGTCATCACAAGAGAGGCCTGCCTTCATCTACACATCTCATTTTCCCCTGCCTCAGTGTAAATATGCAATATAATTTTCATAAATGCATAGTGCCTTGTTTACTGGAGATTGTATTCTGTAACTGTTTTACTTGAGTGTAAGCTTTGTGAGGGTATAAATCTGGTCATATTCACTGCTGCCTTTCTATTATAGTGTTTGTCATGTGTTCCTTATAAATATGTTTCAACAGAATTGTTAAATGTTTGGTTTCAGATTGAATAAAATGAAATAGAGATGAAAATTGTAGCTTCTAACAAAAATAGACATAATTATTTTTATGATTTAATGTTGGATTTTTATCTTCTGCCTTAAGAAAAAGTATTTTATCTTTATAAAATGAAATAGTTTTCAACTGTCATTCACAAGTAGTTATTTTGGATATTTTGTTTTCTTTATTTAAAAAAAAGCTTAGATCGAAGGTTGTTATTATTATTTTAGAGGCAGAAAATCTTTTGCAGGCTTTCCTTTTAGTGTCTATGTAGTTGAAGTTAACCTCAACTCTCCCTCTTCAGAGTGCTGGAATTACATTCATGTGCCACCATGCTTATAATTATGGGAATCAGTTATATTTATAATTCACTATTTTTATAAGAATGTTGAGATTTTGAGACATACAGAACTTGGGGAAGACTAGTCAAACATTTCCACATTATACAGTAAAGCATATAGGTATGTATGTACAAGCATCTAAATTTTTATCATCTAGAATTAACCATTAACATTAGTTCATTTGGATTTGTTTTTCACTCCTAGTAATAAAATTATATAATGAAAATTCAAATATTCTTAAGCCATCACTCTTGTATTTTGTTGAACTTGATGTAACTACTACTACAAGTTTAGTGGTTTTTTCTGGTTTACTTTTTATCATTATGAACACATTCGTATACATACTGTTTACATGATATCTTATTTTGTTATATACCATGTCCTAAGCTTGTCTTTTTTGCTGTTTTAATACGTGTGTGTGCATGTTCATATAAGGGTTCATATATGGTTATGTGCACATGTAGGTCAGAGAATGACCTTGGGTGTCATCCTCAGTGAGAAACCATCTTTTAAGACAGTGTCTCTTACTGTCTTGAAGTTCACTGATAAAGTTAAACTAGGTGGCCAGCAAGCCCCAGGGATTCTCTTGTCTTTGCTACATTAGCACTGGGATTACAGGTGCATGCCACTACACTTAGCTTTTAGCAAGGGTACTGGGGATCAAACTCAGGTCTAATGCTTAGAAGGCAAGCACTTTATCAACTGAGCTCCCCAACTGTCTTTTTTCTTTATAACACTGCTTTTGAAGTTTTTCCATATTGATATTTCCCTTTTTAATTTGAATATAGTATTCTACTATTAGACATCTAAGTTGTTTTTAAATGTTTTGCTATTATAAATAGTGCTCTTGTATACTTGTGACAAACACTTCTTTATGTGCAAACTACTGAGCCAATATGTGGACCTTGATGTGAGAGATCTTGTTTACTATCCTCCTTATGATTAGTGATATTTTCAGGCTTGAAATTTTTGTGTTTGGTGGTTAGAAGTCTGGATTCTTGTTAATCTACTTTTCTCTCATTACTGCTATGATTTAATGATCATTTGGATATATCATCTGTGAAGTGCCTTATTGTTACATCCTTGACCTATTTGCAGAAATATTTATTTATATTGGATACTAACTTTCTGTTATATATGTTATAGATGTTGTCTTCTAGTCTATTTGCTTTTAACTCTGATCTCTTTTTGCATAATTTTTGTTACTCTTTCCTTCTTGATCATTTGTGCTATTATTTTGCAAAAATAAGAATGAAGGAAATAGAATTACAAGTACCATAAGAGTACCCATTTAAAAGACTATCAACTATGATGAATGTGGAAACAGAAATTATGGGATATTATAGCTCTAAAGTTTAAAATATATAATTGTTAATGATGTAGAATTTTTCACTAAATATCCAGGTTTTATAATTTTTAATAATACTGAATTGCCCTTTTCTGTAAGTCAAGATATATGGTTTTATTTCTTTTGATAAAATGTAATAAAATTTGTTTAACTATAGAATTAATCTCTAATGCTCATCTGGCATTGTTTGTGTTCTAGGCAGGGGTAATACCTTCCACGGTGATTGAATATACATTTGTGAAAAGGGGAAAAGATTGCAGATACATTTTAGAGAACATTTTTTACATGTTTAATGTTAGACAAGTTTTAGTAACTATGAACTTTCAAGTTTCTATAGTTCAGTTCACTTAGATTTACTTATGAACAGACAGTATATTTTAGCTCTTGTTAGTACTATTCAGGTTGAGAGCATTAAATTATAAATGGTTAATTATTTAGTTTTAGAAAAATATTTTATAATTTCACAAAGATCATTATTTTTGCTGAAATTGTGAGATTGTGTCACATTTTCAGTTTGTTTTTTTTCTTTCAAATTGTCAAAAATAGGATTGTGAGATGTATTTGTATCCACATATAGTTGTTACTAAACGTTTACTGTGATAGTATACAATTGTTTTTTATTTATTCACGAGAGAGAGAGAGAGAAAGAGAGAGAGAGAGAGAGAGAGAGAGAGAGAGAGAGAGAAAGAGAAAGAGAAAGGAGTATGGGTACACCAAGGCATCCTGCCACTGCAAATGAACTCCAAACACATGTGCCACTTTGTGTATCTGGCTTTACCTGTGTTGTGGGTAACTTGGGCCATTATGCTTTCCAAGAAAGCATCTTAAGCATCTCTCCATACCAAACCTGCTTTTTTTTTTTTTTCCAGTGCAGAACATTGAATCTAAGGTCTCACAGATGCTAGACAAACACTATACCCATGAGGTATGCCCCCATCCCAATACTGTGCAACTTTAACTGTAGCTGTGAATATGAGGTTCATAGTCAGAGTGGAGAATAAAAGCATAGTCATTATTGGGATAATGTTGAAAGAGATAAAGGAAGTCTTTGGTTTCATTCACACTTTCAGAAACATCAAAACATATCGCCCTTGGAATAAGTGTAAGCATAAAATTTTTTTCTTGATGTTTGATCATTTATTTTTACATTGTTTTTAGGTTGCCAGTAATTATCTGCAGGAATCGCCATGACCCCAGCGTTGAAGGAGTCAACAACAAAGGGTATCTGCTTTTCATCTTTGCCAAGTACCATGGAAGCTGACAAGATGCTGTGCATGGAAAGCCCAAGAACTGTGGATGAAAAGCTAAAGGGAGGGGACACATTCTCTCAGATTCTGGGATTTCCAACTTCTGAACCTGCTCTTAATGCTAATTTTGTGAATTTAAAACATTTTCCCTCTCCTCAGGCTTCAAAACATTTTCAGACAGTTCTTTTAATGAGTTCTAATTCAACATTAAATAAATACAATGATAATTATAAACAAAGGAAATTAGGAGAGTCCCATTGCAATAAGATGAAAAACATACTATGTAATGGCAACAACATGTTTAGTAAAGTTTGCCATTCTCATTCCGAGAATGAGTTCATCAAAAAGGAACTCTCAGGTACCACAAGCCAATGCGGGAAAGATATACAAATTGTTTTGGATTCAAATGTAACCAAAGACAGTAATGTTGATAAAATGCATCTGCAAAACTGCAAATGGTACCAGAAAAATGCACTTTTGGACAAAGTTACCGATACTGAGATTAAAAAGGGGTTATTTCACTGTAATCAAAAAAAAATTGGACCAGCCAATTCAAATGTGCCTATTGTTTCCTCGGTTACTGAAAAAGAGGATGAAGTGAATGCTCGTTTACTTCACTGTGTAAGCAAACAGAAAATTTTACTTAGCCAGGCTAGAAGAACTCAGAAACACTTGCAGATGCTCCTGGCAAAGCATGTTGTTAAGCACTATGGTCAACAAATGGAATTTTCTATGAAACATCAGCTGCCTTCAATGAAGACCTTTCGTGAACCCACCACAGTTTTAGACCATAGTTTACTTGGACACAGTGAAATTAAGCCAGATATCAGCATACTGACTTCAGAGAATAAATTGTGGGATGATACAAAAAATGGTTTTGCTCAGTGTACAGCTGAAGAAATCCAAAGATTTGCACTGTCTGCTACAGGGCTGTTGTCTCATGTTGAAGAGGGTCTGGATTCTGATGCAACTGATAGCAGTTCTGATGACGATTTGGATGAATATGCCATTAGAAAAAATGTGACAGTGTAAGTGCAAAATTATTATCAGACCTTTTTCTGTCCTGCTCTAGTAACATTGCCTTAATTTCAAGATAGAAGGACATAGATTTTCTAAAAAAATTTTTTTAGGTTTTCTAAAATTTTAATGCTTTACGTTATAAAACTTTGAAATTTTGTAAACATTTTATTTGTTAAGCTATTGTGTGAATCAGATATGCCAAGGATTAGCTTCAGGATATTGTACAGATACGATAATCCATGGATCTCCAAGTCTGTTATATGAAATGAAATGATATGGTATTTGCATCTATACCCATCCTCCTGTATACTCTGGATCATCTCTAGATTAATTATTATAATACAATGTAAGTTCCATGTAAATAGTAGTTACACTATGTTGTTTAGGAAATAATGGCCGGAAAAATTCTGCATATTCAATTCAGTTGCAGTTTTGTGTGGCTGTTGAAATTTGATTAGTTGAATTTGCATATGTGGGTGCACCTGTGGATATGGAAGACTGCCTGCACATACTACTTAAAATGAAGTTCCTTGTCTATTATCTAGGAACAAATGCACACATTGGGATAATAATAACTAACTATTAAATATAAACTGATTTTTTAATTTTAATTTTTTAAGAACAGGGTGTCATGTGGTTCAGGCTGGCCTCAAATTTGCTGTGTAGCTGAGGATGGCTTGGAACTAATGATCCTCTTGCCGCTGTCTCATAAATTCTGGGATTACTGGTGTGCCACCAATCCCAGCCTCTGATTAGCTTCTTAAAAAAAAGGCCTATTTTTATATTCAGTGTATTCATGGCTTTTAATTTAGGCCTTTACCATCTCAGGCATATATGTTGATATAACTAAAAGCTATAACATCAGTTGTAAAATACCCATTGAATGCTTACTATGTGCTATACACTAGAGGTTCAGTTGTAGGCAATATATTGATAATATCTGCTTTCTTCAGCATTTGCTTGACATGTAGAGAAGAATGGTTTTCATTGTTCCACCACAATAACACTCCAGAACAGTTCTAATAGAAGTTCAAAGACGATGTTCAATGTATACATCTGCTGTCTAATATTCACTAGATTTATGTGGCTGTTGAGCTCTTGAAATATAGCCAGTGAGGCTGAAAACTAAATTTTAAATTTTAATTTGACTTAATTTTTAATTAGCCTAATAGAGAATCGTTTTTAATCTAGCTTTCAGGGAATCAATGTTGCACACATCATTGTTAGACATAATATTAGTTGCCTTCTCATTTCTGAAACAAAATACTTGACAAAAAGCAGTTTAAGGGAGAAAGGGTTATTTTACCTTGTAGCTCCTGTACAGCCCATCATGGCAGTCAGGCTTGAGGGGAGGAGCTTGAAGCAGCATGAAGCAGGTTCACAGTGAGGAAGCAGAGTGATGAATGCTCCTGCTTAGTCAGTGTGTTCCTTTTTCTGTAGTCCAGGACCCTGGCCCTGTTAAGGTGGATCTTCCCACCTCAGTCTAATCAAGACAATCCCTCAAAGGTGATTCTAGGTCATGTCAAGTTGACAGTATAAACCATCACAACATTACTATATGTAAATGTGGCATTTTATGTAGAAGTTGATCATTTTTTTAAGTTTCTCAAAAATATAGACTCAAAACTGGAAGCCAAATATTAATTTATGCACTAAGAACTAGCATATTTTTATAACGAGTAAAATGTAAAGCAAGGTGAGTGTTTCAATCTCCTAGTGTTCTGGAATCACTGTTAGCTAAGATTTGCTTGAATGTGAAGCTGTAATAGTTATTGAGCACAGCTATTTTTCTGACTGGCATTTTGCTTATTTATACATGCCACAGATAGTTTTTTTTTCTCATTAAGAAACTGATTCAGTATGATTAAGTAACTAGCCTATGACTAAAAGGCCAAATAAGTTGGTAAAGCCAGGATTTTGCCCATATATATGACTTTAAAATCCTTCTCAACTTTTTTTGTTTGTTTATGATACTTATTCAACATTATGTCTTGGATTCTTATGGCTACAGGAATTACTAGGCATCTGTGTTGTGAAAGAAGTCTAGAAACTTACCAATTTTTAAATTTAAAGTACTTTTTGTGGTGGCTAAGAATTGGCTCAGCTGTTAGGAGTACTTCCTGTGCAAGCATGAGGGCCTGAAAAGGTCTGAGAGACTATTCAGGTTTCATCCTCAGGACCTACATAAACAGCTGGGCATGGCCATGCACATCTGAGACCCCAGTCCTGTGACGGGCAGAGACCAGAGAATTGCTGGAACTCAAAAAACTGACAAGCTCCAGGATCACTGAGAGACTCTGTCCAGTAAGAATGGGGGAGTGATGGAGGGACACCTGATGTTCCCCTCTGGCCACTTGAAGCCAGTGCATAGGGTACCACATGAGCAGATAGATGTGCATATACCACATAAACATTACATAAGCACTTGCAAAAAATGTGTGTGTGTGTGGGGGAGGTGTATGCATGTGTGGATGCCTATATGTGCGTGGGTGTCTTCCTCAATTGTTTTCCTCCGTATTTACTGAGGCAAGGTCTTTCAGAATCCAGAGTTTGCCAGTTCAGCTAGTCTTAAGTCCCTGACCTCCTTATCTTTGCCTCTGAATACTGGGATACAGGCAGTCCACTATACCCACCCAACTTTAAGTGGGTGCTTAAGATACCAACAGTCAGGTTTATCTCTTAAGATAGAGATATAATAAAATTACATGTTCCTAAAATATTAGAACTATGATGCTTTTTAATTAGTATTCTTATTTTCTTTCATTCTGTCATACAATTTTTATCATTAAATCCTTGTTTTATATACTTTGTTTCTGCCTCATATCTGTTAATCATAGTAACCTATGATTAAGGGTAGAAACACATTTTTTTACTTTTTATTCTCATATACTAAGCCATATAATTATTGATTAGAATTTTAAGATTTACATTTACTAATTGATTCTTAGTGAGAGAATACTAAGTTGAGAGATTTGTAGTTAAAATATACATAAATGAGGAAGCCCAAACTTTTGGAAAGTGTTTTCTACAAAGCATCAAACTGTATATTTGCTGCTTGTGGAAATGTACAGGTTTAGGGAGTAAAGTTGAAGTAAACCTGCCTAGAAAAACTGGGTCTTGGAGCTGGGGAAATGGCTCAGTGGTTAAAGGAGCTTGTATGCAAAGCCTGCTGGCTTAGGTTCTACTCCCTAGAATCCACATAAAGCCAGACACAGAAAGTGGCACATGCATCTGGTGTTCCTTTGCAGCAGAAAGACCCTGGCATGTACTCAAAAACACAAGCACACACACATGCATACACAAAGAACAAAAAGCAAAAAGGAAACCTGGGTCTTAGTTAGAAAGATCTGTGTTTCATACTCACTTTCTTTCCCCTATCATCAACTGGAGGGGCTTTGAGGACACCAGACGTGTTTTAACAACGTAATGAATTCAAGAAATTTAGTAGCTTTCAACCTTTTAAATTATTAATCATTTGACATAATGATTTGTTTACTAAGCCCATATGTATATTTTGAGAAGTTAAATATACTCCAAGATCAAGCTCATCTGATTTATTTAATTAATCCTGTGTAACTTTGAATTACTTAATTTTGTAGTATTTGATAATTGTTTAGGTTTTTTTTTCTTGTTTTTGTTACCAAAAATCTATTTCTTTTTGGGGGAGGAGGAGGTTGAGACAAGGTCACCTTTTGTATTCCAGTCTGACTTCTTCCTTGGTATCGCGCTTCTTCAATCTTTATGAGCTTGGACTATCTGTGTTTACAAATAACCTTGGTTGAGAAGCTAGTGTGCATTACAAGTAAAACCAGAATTGATTTGTTTGAATAGCTTTCATACACACATAGGATTTTATGGTTTTGTAAGCTTGAGGACCAGGTATTTTGTAGGTTTATAATATAAATGGATTTTTTTTTCTCCTCAATATTTTATTCTTAGAACAACTGAATGAGCTCAGGTTCTGGAAATGACCATGTTATAATCATGGCTTGTTCTGTGACCCTAAGCAAGATTGTAGAAGAGGAAGAAATGTGGCTCTGTGCTTGTTTCCAAGAAGTTTCCCAGTAACTTCCAAGTTGTATTACTTAAGTATTCGGAGAAGATAATTTCATCATTTTCCCACATCTGTCTTCATATCTATTAACATTTTCTTTGATGTAATCCACCTCCTTCCTCGGGAGAACAGACAAATTAGAATAAAGTATATTGCCACATATGTATGATAATCCCATAATGAAACCCATTGCTTTGTATATGAACCTAAAAAATTAATAAAAATTTCTCCTTTGAATTTTTATTTAGATATGTGAAGTGGCAGACATGATGCAAAATTCTTTTAACAGATTTAGGCCTTCAACTAGAAAGAAAGAATTGTTAGAGCTGCTGTGTGAGTATTTCCAGATTGAAAACAGAAAAGACTACAGTAACTGCTGTAGTCTCACAGAAATGCATGAATAAAGGTTTGTTCCTATTTTCCTGTTTTGCTAATAGATAGGAAAAAGTAAAAGCTAAACTAAAAAGCTGAGTGACTAGTATTTTCCCCCTAAAGAACTAGAGAAAAGTGGAAGTACAAATTCAGTGTAAAATTAAAAGGATAAAAAGAATGGTAACAAACTGTTAATTGCAAACAAGAATACATTTGTATTGAATAATGTAGTTAACACATTATTTTTGTATGCATGTTTTTTTAATTCTCTACTTTTATAACAGCTAAGAAATTTGACTTTATGTTTTACTTGTAAGGAAAAAACTGAGTAAAAAAATTTCTAGAGAATTTGCAGTTTCTTGAATATTTTCCATTTTGTGGGAAGAAAAAAGTGAAGGATAGAACTTCAAAATTCTATTCATAAACTGTAGCAGCTAAAAAAAAGGTATTTTATATTGTGATATGGAGAAATCTTTCAGGAAAGTAGTACTTCAACTAAAACAAACTCATTTTTTAAAAAGTATTTATTTCTTAAGTAATGTATGCTGTGACTCTCCACTCAGTTTTATACAGTTGTTGAACTGCACAGCTGGAATTTTATCCACTTTCAAGTTTTTAAACTACATTATTGTATTTTAAGATTTCAGCTGTAAGTTGACTGAAGCATTTTCAACATCATATTCTCCAAAACAGCATAAAAAGTGTATTTTTCATCATCTGGCAAAAGAAAATGAAAGTGTTCCTATAAAGTTGAAGTTTAACATTTTAAAAATGTCACATTGCCCTGCATAAGTCCTTGTCTCCAGCATATCTGAAGATGATCAAGTTCAGTAATTACTTTGATTCCTTGAATCTTATAGGATGGAGAGAAATGAAGACTCATGTCTTATATAGAAAACCATAGGTGATTATAATATAAGCAATTTACCTTGAGTTGCTGTGTAGTATTTGTCCCTTGAAAGTTTGATGTACGTGCAGTTTTTAAAATATTTATGAGAGACGGAGAAAGAGGGAAGACGTATGGTAGGCCCTCTTGGCACCACAGATGAACTCTAGACACATGCACCACTGTGTTCATCTGGCTTTAAATGGGTACGGGGAGTTTGAACCCTGGCCAGCAGGCTTTGTAAGCTTGTGCTTTTAATCACTGTCACCTCCCTAGCCCTACCTTTAGTGTTATCATAAATGAAACAATTTAGGCCCTGGTGTGTCCATTCTCTCTTAAATAAATAAATAAATATTAAAAAGAATCTAAAATAAATGAAACAAACTCATCTTCATAGAAGGAACAAGATAGCAGTTATATTCTATTTGGGGAAAATAGAATTATGAAGCTATTTTGAGGTGGTTATGCAAATTATGCAAATCTTATTTCTTAGAACGAAATGATCCCTGTTTTCCTAGTTTTGACAAGAAAGCACAGCTAGAGAGAGTTGTATCAGCAAGATGATGGAATAGGAGAAACCAGCCTTTACCCTCTCTCTGAATAAGAAAATAGCTAACAATGAAAAGAGCCTTGAGAGGGCTTGAGTGTGCAAGTAAGACCCAGTAGTAACAGCAGAGAAAATAACAGGGAACAGAAACATCTGGAAAGAGCTGGAAACAAAGGCAGAGGCTATCAGTAATAATCATGAAGTAGATGCCATTGTCGTCGGTAATAACCTGCTTTGTGGATAGTAGCACCATCTTTTGCCACTAAATTAACATCCGTTACTACTGAATCCTCTCTGGAGAGGGAGATATTGTATAATTACCCTCAACAAGAAGGAGCTGCTGTGCTATATGAGGACTGCAGCCACCCCACCCACTTCCACTTCCACTCTAGACTCGAGCTTTAACGAAAGCACCAGACCCTGTCTTGTGTCTGTTCTACATATATCCACACTTTAGGCCCTAGCTCTATAGCTGGAGTGATAGACACAGCACTGTTGCCTTGAATATGAGAGCCACCACTGCTGTAGACTAGCCTTAATCTGAGCCTTTGAATTGGAATCACTGTATACACTGTGTACATGTATACATCAGTTTTGCTGCCATGCTGGGTTCATCTGCACCTCTAACCACAGACTCTGGAGACTGCCGCCACAGTGAATGTATCTGTGACCTTTGTAGCTCTGCTTATACTACTTATCTAGACTGCTTTCTTGACTGCTGCAGTCATAAATTACAGTGTACTAATAGGGGTGCCTGTGCCCTAGGTGTGGGTTGTACCCCAGAGCCTAAAGGCATGATCCCTCCAGAACATGTCCATGCTCCACACCACAGATCTATGAGTAGTGCATCAATAACATGCATCATTACCACCACCACTGCCAGTGCTAGATCTAGCTCTAGGTGGATTTCTTAAGCCTAAGCCATGACTTCCTAGATGTAAAAGAGACTGAAAAGACCCCCATCAGCATTCAGTACCCTAGATCTCAGCAGCCCTTGCAGCTGCAGTGGTCACTCATAGCTTCAGATGCTGAGGGTCCCTGAAGTCTGTCTGTGCTGTCCTCAGATAATTTATGCCCTTACTGTACCAGAGTTATTGTAAGCCACCTCGCTGGCAACCTTGCCAAAAGAGTGGAAGTGATAACTTCTCCAAGTATGTAGACATTAATTTGAAACATGGAAAACCAAGGAAACTATTCCACATGGAATAGGAGCACATACTTTTTCAGTAACTGGCCCCAAAGAATAAAAATTCATGAATTAATTGCCTGACAAAAAATTCAAAATAATTGTAGGTAAGCTCAGCAAACTACACGAGAACATAGCAAAATCAAGAAAACTACACAAACAGGAAATACAGCAGAGAGACTGAAATGACCAAAGAGTACTGGAGTTGAGAGATACAGTGAAAGAAATGAAAAATGTACCTGAGAGTTTCAAGAGTAGATTTGATCAAGTAGAAGAAGGAATTTTGAATTTAAAGACAAGTTATTTGTAAATACCCTATAGAGGAGAAACAAAGCCATACAAATTGCATGCTTGTCTTCAGTAGGGCTAACATTCATTGTTTACAATGCAGGGATTAAAGGAGAATAGGAAGAAATATATATCACTATATATATATATTTTCCTTCATAGAATATAAAGGGATCTCCCAGGAGGCTATTAACAAATTTCTCAGAAACATTGCAGGCTAGAGTGTGTGAAATGGCATATTCAAAGAGCTGGAAGACAATAAACCTCCAACCAGGAATACTTAGTATCCTCAGAAATGAAAGACAAGCTGGAGAGTTCTTCACCACAAGAACTGCTTTATAAGCATTTATAAAAGTTTTTCAAGCTGAAATTAAAAACAAAAGCCAATTAATTAGTAACAACAAAACATGAAGATAATAACTTTTGTGGTAAAGGTGAGTAAATATTCAGAATATTCCAATAGTATAACTGATTTGTAAATCATATCTTTAGTATGAAGGGTAAAAGAATTAGTGGTAGTATCAGTTTACTATAAGCTAAATAATATTAATACAAATTGTGACATCAAAAACAAATGAAAGAGGAATAAAAGGATAGTATTTTTTATGCAATTGAAGGTATTGTTATGGTTTAGATATTTGAATATGTCCCCCAAAGAATACATGTGTTCATGTCAGTGTAAAACGTGAGTGAGCTTTAAGAAGTGGAGCCTTTGTAGGTGGTCATTGGGATGCTACCCTCAGATTAAAGTAGTTCTTTTGAGACTTTGGATGGCTATTGTAAAAGGGTTGCTAGAAAATAGCAACAGTAACTCCTCATTGGTTTGTCTGGCTTCTTGACTCACTATATAGTCTTTCCTTTCCTGTCTCCAACAATCAGGCATGATGCGATGATGTAGCCAGGAGTTTCTCACCAGAGTACAAATTGAAGTGTTTCCCTATTTTGGATGCTCAGTTTCCAAAACTGTCACTAAATAAACCTCTTTTCTTTATAGAGTACCAAGCCTTATATATTTCATTATAGGAATGGTAACTAATACAGTTGCTACTACATTAAAATAAACTCATAATTGTGCCTTTTATATGTCTTATGATTAACAAATATAAAAAAGGGAATTGAAGTATAATGCTTCAGAAAATCATAAAACCATGAAGATAGGAACAAAGAATCTGTATTTTTAAAATGGGGTTGTAGTACAAAAGGCAGTAATAAATCCATATCTGGCTGTAGGTAATAGAATATTTTGAAGTAAGCAGAATCTTCAGTCTAAAGACAAAACCAAGCTGTTCTAAGAGATTTTAGCTTTAAAGGCATGTACAAATGACAAAATATGTTCCATACATACAAAAACTGGAAGAGAACATGGGAAATAAAAGGCTGTACTTATATTAAAAAATAGACTTTTAAGTCAAAAAGTGCAAGAAGAGAGCTGGGCATAGTGGCACACACCTTTAATCCCAGCACTTGGGAGTCAGAGTTAGGAGGATCCCCGTGAGTTCGACGCCATCCTGATAATACATAGTGAGTTCCAAGTCAGCCTGTCAGCCTGGGCTAGAGTGAGACCCTACCTCGAAAAAACCAAAAAAAAAAAAAAAAAAAAAAAAAAAAAAAAAAAAAAAAAAAAAAAAAGAAGAAGAAGAAACAAAAATGGCCATTGCATATTGGTAAATGGTTCAGTTTATCAAGAGATTATGAGTAAACATGTACTCAACCCTGAAGTATCTATATATAGAAGAAAAAAATGAAACTTTGTGGAGCACAGGCTGTTCTATAAGTGCTGTTGTAGCTCAGGCTGGCATTGAGTTCAATATCTTTCTACACCTCTCAAGAACTAGACTATCAGTAATGCACTGCAACACCTGCCTTACGAAGCAAGTTTGAATGTATCGAGAGAGCACTAATAGAGGACTTCAACATTTTACTTTGAACCATGGATAAGTCATCTAAACAGGGTATTTTTTAAAAAAAGAAAGCCAACATTGGAATTGAACTACTTTACCAAATGCACCTGACAAAAAACATTATCATCCAACAGCAGCAAATATATGTTTTTTTTTTTGTTTGTTTGTTTTTTTAAGGACAGTGGTTTCCATTGGGGATCAAACCAGGGTACTTTTTACATGTGAGGTGAACGCGATAATAGCTACACTACAGAATCCAGGAGGTAAATATACTTTTTTTTTTTGAAGCACACATGGAACATTTTTCAGAATACATCATACATTAGGCCACAAAACAAATCCCAAGACTAAAATTGTATCAAGAATCTTTTACAACTAAAATGCAAAGAAACTAAATGAGTAACAGGAGAAATCTGGGAAATTATCAACTGTGTTGAAATTAAACAGCATTCTCCTGAAAAGCTAGTGGAGCAATGAATAAATGTAAAGGGGAATTTTAAGATCTGTAAAGGGAAACAAAAATGGTAAACAACATGCTAAAATAAAACTTCCAGGATAGAGTAAAAGCTGTTCTTAAGGAAGCTTATAGACATAAATGCCTGCATTACATAAAGAAACAGTATCTGAAATATTTCATATGGAAATTAAAGACTAAGACCAAGTTTTTACAAAGGAAGGAACAGATCAGCACACAATTAAGTTATAATAGAAATCAAGAAAGGAACAATAAAAGTATCAAGAGGTTGATTTTTTTTGAAAAGAAAAGCAAAAATATTAAACCTTTAGTTACACTAAAGAAAAGACTCCAAAACCAGGAAGGATGAGAAGCTGTTATCAGGAACATTTATATTCCAGCAAATTGGTTAAACTAGCACATGTAAATTCCTAGACATATGGAACCTATCATTAGAGAATCATGAAGAAATAGAAATTTTCCAACTAATGAGTAAGGAAATAAGAAACAAAAATTTCATCAGGAAGATCTGATCATGGTGGCCTCGTTAGGTTCTGTTACATATTTAAAGAACTAATAACCAAATTTTTCCAAAAATTGACTCGAAGGGACTGTTTCCTAACTCACTTTATGAGGCCATGACTGCCCTAATAGAAAACCCAAATATAGACATTGAAGAGGTTGGGTAAATAGCATACCAGTACTCCTGGTAAACATTGATCTAGCAAACCGAATCCAGTAGTTTCTGAAAGGATCATGCATCATGATCTAGTGGAATCGCCACAATTCTTAACATCTCCAAATCTGGACAAAGACTACATGCTCACATTAATAAATGCAGGAAAAAAAAAAACATACTTTCTTAGTTTTCCACACCTGAAAAGCTTCCCGCTAATATTTTACTCATTGACAGAAAAATCAAAAGCTTTTTCTCTAAAATAATGACCAAGACAAAGATGCCCTCTTTCTTAATTTTTTCAGGCTTCTACAGGAAAACATCTTATACTGGGGAAAAATTAATGAAGTGCAGACTTAATTGCTTAGAGTTCTGTAGGCTAAAACATCTCAGATCAAGCAACCAACAGACTTCGTTTCTGCAGATGTCATTGTGCTTTATAGAGCATATGTGTCTGCCTGGGCTCTCATGTGGAGAGAGCCTTGAACAAAAATCCACTGGCCTTTTGGAAGCAAACTAAATCTGTAAGGAAAGCAGACCCTAATCACCAGTCACTTCCCAGTGGACTACCTTTTAAATGCCACAACATTGGGATTTTGGTTTCATCATAGGAATTTTGAGGGTCAATCAGTCTGTATGTCCTCTCTCCAATCAGCAATGGAATTTCTAGTCAGAACTATCTGGCAAAAATCCAAGAAAGACATACAAATGAAAAATGCAAGTATGGTATCTATTTTCAAATGATATGACTCCATGAGAACCATAATCAGAAATGAGAAACTGAGCTCTCTAGATACAAAATCAATATGTGAAAAACAGTAGTGTTTCTATAGACACTAAATTATGTGAAAATGTAATCAATAAAAGTATCTTCCTTAGAACATTCAAACAAATAGAAGACTTAGAATTAAATTGAGCAAATATGTTGAAGTTTTGTATATTAGAAACTGGACAAAATATTAAAGCAGACATAAATAAGTGGAAGAATGCCCTACACTTAGGCAGCATCGAGGCAAATGCCTGTAATCTTAACCCTCACTCTAGAGGCTAAAGTAAAAGTTGGAATCTAGCTTCAGCTGCATAGCGACCTTGCCTAAAAAAAAAAGTTGGAAGTACCACACTGACTTATCATGAACTTAAAGCAGTATGATACTAACAGTAAAAACAGATATATGTGTGCTGTGAGACAGAATGAATAACCTAGCCTAGAAATAACATGCATGTATGGTCAGTTCATCTTTGAGAAGATGCCAAAAATATAAAAATGGGAAGCAACAGTCAAATAATGCTGGAGAAATTAGATATCTGTATGCAGGTTAATGAAATTTAATTCTTATGCTACTCTATTCAAATGTAAGACATAAAAGTATAAAATTCCTAGAAAAAAGAAAAAGCTTGATAAAGTCTTGACAAATACTTTTTTTTCTCTTTTCTTAAAACATAGGGAACAAAAGCAAAAATAAGCCAATGGGATTGTAAAAACTAAAAAAGCTGCATGGCAAAAGAAACAAAGAGAGCCCATGGGTAGGTAGCCCATGGGGTAGGGAAAATATTTGTGAACCATACATCTAATAAGAGGTTAATAACCAAAATTAATATGCAAGCCATGTAATCCAATAACCAGAAAACCTCATTAAAAATGGTCAAGAAGACATACAAATTACTAAGATACTTAAAAACAGAACAACCTGCTCAATGTCACTGATCACCAGAAAAATGACAACTGAAATCTCTGTTAGAATGGTTATTATTATTATTATTATTATTATTATTATTATTATTTGGTTTTTCAAAATAGGGTCTCGTTCTAGTCCAGACTGACCTGGAATTCACTATGTAGTCTCAGGGTAGCCTCAAACTCTCAGCAATCCACCTACCTCTGCCTCCCGAGTGCTGGGATTAAAGGCGTGCGCCACCATGCCCAGCTTAGAATGGTTATTAAGAGAAATAGTTTCCAGTGGAGAGAAAAGGAAACTCTTGTACCCATGCATTCTTTGGATAATGTCAATTAGAATGCCCACTTTGGAAAAGAATTACCATTTTATGTTCTAGCACTCCTACTTGTAGATGTAGGTCCAAAGGAACTCAGTTTGTTGATTTCTACATTACCATGCTTATATTCATTCAAAATCAAATACATACTAGAATACTGATTAGCCTTTAAAAATGAAATATGCCATTTGTGAAATAGCTGAACCTGAAAGTCACTATTCTATGAAAATGAGCCAACAAGAAAAAAGGTAGTGCATGGTCTTACTTATATGGGCAATCTAAAAAAGCAAAACCAGGGCTATGGGAGCTAGCTCAGTCAGTAAAAGTGCTTGCCTAAGCACATAAGTTTAATACCCAGTATCCAGTACAAGGCTGGGTGCCACGATACATTCCTGTAATCCCTGTATTGGAGAGGTGGAGACCAGAGGATCCCTAGGGGTGACTGACAAACTAGTGTATCCTAATTGTTGAGCTCCAGGTTCAGTGGGTAACCTTGTCTCAAAATATAGAGAGCAACTGAAAACATGTGATGTCAATCTCTGGCCTCGACATGTGTGAATACCCCACAATACCTGTACACACACACACATGAACATGAACACACAACTACAGCACACACACCAAATTAACATTAGGTAAACAATAGGAACAGTAGAATGGAGGGCACTAGAGCTCTCGGGATGAGGTGAGATGATGGGGGAGATGTTAGTCACAGTGTCAAAGTTTCATTTAGGAGAAATTAAGTTCTGGATATCTATTGTCAACACAGTGATTATAGTTAATATATTGGACAGTTGAAAGTTGCTAAGAGAGTAGATCTTAAATGCTCTCATGAGTGGTATTAAGTATGACGTGATTAATGTGCCAGTTAGCTTGATTTAATTGCAGTTCATATAGAAAAGCATCATATTTTAACATAATGTACAATTTTTGTCATCTGAATTGATAAAGCTAATTTTCTAAAATCATGAATCCTAATTTTAAGTTTTCTTAGACAAATTTAAATACTACTAATACTGTTTATTTCTATTAATAGTCTTTTTTATATCTTCAAAACTTAAAAACTAGATGCTTGTACTTAAAATAAAACACAGCTATGGAAAAAATGTATGCACTCTCAATGTAACATGTCTTTGGATTCTAAAATACATGCTTAATCATATTAGTACTTTTAAAAGTGAAATGTACCTGACAATTTGTGAGCAACATTATTTTTTCCAGTCCAGAGTTTTCTGTTATTAAAAGTTGTGTTGAGCTGGCGTGGTGGCGCATGTCTCTAGCACTTGGGAGGCAGAAGTAAGAAGATCGCCATGAGTTTGAGGCTACCCTGAGACTACATAGTGAATTCTAAGTCAGCTTGGGATAGAGCGAGACCCTATTTTGAAAAGCCCCCCCTGAAAAAAAAGGGAGAGAGAGAGAAATGTCATCTTAGTATTGAAGAATGGCAATAGTTCAAACTTGTGCATGTAAAAATGAAGTCCATTTATTTAAGGTCGTTGAAGATATTAACATGATGCTTTATTGTCATTCTCTTACACTGTAAAATATGGATTGGTATGTGCATTTGTTACCTAGTGGATTGGTGGCAATATCATGGAGTGCTTGTTTTGGACCATTTCCAAACCACTTCAAACATGGTCAGCCTTTGTCACAACTAAGCAGAAAGTCTAAGCAGGATATGAAGGTCTCAAGGCAGTGCTGAGGACTGTTTGGATTTACCTCCTATGGCTCAGTAAGCTGCATATTTTGGCTTCAGAAACTGCTGTATTAAAAGACCTAAGGAAGCTTCTATCTCAGTTTTATAATATCTGACGTTTCTTATATCTCAAAAAAGAAATTGGTTGATGGAAAGTCAATCTGCAGATGATATTTTTAATTGTTATTAAACTGTGCTTGACTAGAACTGACTGTCTTCAAGGGCTCACATCAAAGGAAGAAGCATGCCTCCAGGGTATGAAGTTTTAAAGGATGACCTAGTTTATTTTAGATATAAATGCCAGTAGAAACAATATTTGTATAAGAATTCTTATTTGGTTAAGGCTCAGATTTTTCAAGCTCCATGGGTTTTTGTTGTCTGGCACTAACTAATCTCACTGCAAATTCAGCTGTTCTTCAGAACGTGAGGTTATTCAGGACTGCATAACACTGTGTAATAATAAAGCAGTAATGCCTCTACTTCTGGCTTAGTGGTAGTCATCTTTTTGTACAACAAAGGTATTTTATATTATGTTTTTGGTGATGTTGAAATAGGAAGAGTAGTTTTCAATCATCTATTATGCCCTTTCTTTTCAAGGTCCATATAGAGAGCCATCACTAAGCCTGCACAATGCCTTAGCCCAAGTTGTTCCTCTGAGCAGTTTCAGATTTGTAATTCCAGGCAGGGACAGACATCTTTGCTATAATTTAGCACTGCTTTTTTTCTTGTGCATGATCAAACAAATATCCACAGTGCTTACTGAATTATTGAATTATTCTTTAGGAAATGCATTTCAATTTATTTGAAATTTCATTGTGCTGGGGAGATGGCCCAACGGTGAAAGGTGCTTGTTTGCAAAGCCTGCTGTCCAGGTTCCATTCCCCAGTACCCATGTAAAGTCAGATACAAAAAGTGGTGTATTTGTTTGCAGAGACTAGAAACCCTGGCATGCCCCCTCCATCCACATGCACACCCAGGTAGAAGCTATTTGTGTACAAATATGTCTCACCCCTCCCCCTTTGAATTGATAGGGGGAAATGCAATGTAGGAGAACTAAATTTTATTGGCTCATGTGTGAATCCTTTTAAACTAATACTAAAAATTTCTGTTTAGGCAGCTTATACAGTGACCTTAACTTACTATGCTACTCCTGCTATCTCCTAATTGCTGGAATTATAGGCATTAGCCACCATGGCCAACTGACATTGAATTATTTTAAATGGGAACTTGTTAACTATTCCAATAACTTAAAGTATTTTGGAAGGAGTTGTTTATTAAGGTACATGCTGTTATAAGACCTCCATATCAATTTTTTCTTTCATTCAACAGTTAGAATGTGAAATGTTTCCTAGGATTTCGAGAGGATCTGCTACCTTTGCTCTCTCCCTAGGGCTTGCTCTTTCCTACACTGTTCACATGCACTTAATCTCATTTATAAACCCAGTAACTTTGAAGGATCCACTCAAATTAATCAGATTCATTGGCAAGATCCAGAAGCTACACAAATTATTTTTTCATTTCATTATTAAAGTCTTTGTCACCTAGACCATAATTGATTGGGAAATAAAGGCTGTAGCTATTCTGCCAAGGGTTCAGCCAAAATTTAGGGGGCTTTGTTATCAACAATAGAGGAAAAGACACCAATGTAGTGGTCTATGTCAATAATCCCAGCACTCTGGAGGCTGAGATAGGATTGTGAATTCAAGGCCAGTTTGGCATCTAAAGTTTGAGGCCAGTCTGAGTGACATAGTGAGACTCTGTGTCAAAAACCACAATAAAAGAAACAATAGTGCCAGGTGTGGTGGCGCACGCCTTTCATCCCAGAACTCAAGAGGCAGAGGTAGGAGGATTGCCATGAGTTTGAGGCCAGCCTGAGACTACATAGTGAATTCCTGGTCAACCTGATGTAGAGCAAGACCCTACCTTGAAAAACGAAAAACAACCCCCTCCCCCCAAAGAAAACAACCAACAGAGAATAGATATTGGGGAATGGGGCAGATATGCAGCCTGTGCAGCTATCTATTTGCCCATGCAAGTAGCCACATACTCCTGATGCATAAAACACACCATTTCTCAGAGATTTTAACTCAGAATTTTAAAAACGTTTCATATTGACAGCTTTCCTAATTATAGACATAAACCATGATAATACCTTCCCCACTCTCACTTCCCCCTCTCAGATCCACCCTCCATAGTAACCCTCCCCCTGCCAATTACTCTCTTTTATTTCAAAGTCACCATCTTTTTCTCCTATTATGAAGGTCTTGTGTAGGTAGTGTCTGGCACTGTGAGGTCATAAATTTTAAGGCCATTTTGTGTCTGGAAGATTACATTCTAAGCAGTCTTACCCTTCCTTTGGCTCTTACATTCTTTCCACCAACTCTTTGGCAATGGACACTGAGCCTTGGAAAGTGTGATGGAGATAACCCTGTGCTGAACACTCCAGTGTCCCTTCTTAGCACTATAGTGTATTTTTAGTCATCCAAGTGGTCACCATCATCTGAAAAGAGAAGTTTCTCTAACCAAAAGTGAGTATAGCATTAATATATTGGTATAAACATTTTTAAAAAGTGCTTACAAGGCAGTTTGGTGGGCATAACATGCATTTAGCCAGACAACAGCAGGTGTTATTCCCCTAAGGGCTCATGATCTCTCCCACCATAGGCTTTTGACTAGATTTTCAGTATCATACATGTATTCTCTCCTGTGGAGCTGGTTTCCAGTCCAATCTGTGAGCAGTTGGTTTCCCCCATAACAGACATGCCAGTATTGCACCAGTTGGCACATTTGGCCTGGCTGGCCAATCTTAAGGCTTGCAAGGTCCACTGCTGTTTACCACTGTTGATGATTCCTCTCTCCCATAGGTCTGTATGCAGCATAGCTTTTTCCAGCTTTATGTCAGCTGGAAACACAAGTAAAACCCAGAATTTTATAAGATAGAGTATAGTATTAGGATGTTCAGATGTGGTTCATCATAATATGATGACCTATAAAGTAACAGAAATGTTTTTAAATTTTTTTGACCTCATGTATGATGGAGGACAGGACAGGTCAATAAAGCTTTCATTGTTCAAAGAGAGGATTGCACAGCAGCACAAAGACTTCTTTCTTGCTCTAAAGTGTGGTAGGATCTTAGTAGGACCTAATTTTTGCTTTCTGATGAAAGTTCTTTTTCCTGTCTCTCATCGTGTATCACTTTACTATTTGTGAATTAATTTTCTCTATTATATTTTCATCTATGTATCTGTGACTTTATAGAGTAAGACATTATTGGAGGTTGCACTTCATTCTTATGCTTGTTCCTGTTGACGGAGATTTGACTCACAGGGTTAGTTTATACGAGTTTTATTGTTTTTACTAATGAAATTCTTTCTTTTTGTTTTTGTGTTGTCAATTTTATGTAAAAATACCAGAGCCAAAGATCTCCTTTACTCATAGTTAAGCCAGCAAATTCATTATTTTGCTCTTTTCCTCAGACCCTCCAACTCACTGTCAATTTAATGAGTGTCTTAGTGTAATAGCTACTATATACTTGTCTGAATAAATCTCAAAAGCAAATTGAGATTGATGAAATTAAACAGCAAGTAATTTCATAACTGAACAAGACAAAATTATTACCTAGTGGAAGACTATATTCAGCAACATCCTGTTTATAAAGCTATAGTGTGTTTGTATGGGCAACCACTAGATAATTGTAAACATACATACATTTAGAAGGGAGGAGAAAAATTAATGATCAGATCAGACCTGAAATAATAGAGCTGATAAGATTTCTAGAGCAGCAAACACATAGAAAATATATTCTGAACATGTTCCAGGAATTAAAAGGAAAACATGAACATAGAGATAAGAACTTTCAGAGTGAAGTACACAATATCCTAAATGAAGCTTTCATTTTAGCATAATAGACCATCAGAAGTATTCAATCAATCAAAATCACTGCTGACTTCTTATCAGAAGGTGTGCTGCTTAGAAACCATGGAATAATATATTGAAGGTGCTGAAAGGTTCACACATGCACACACACACAGACACAAGGGCTTGGATTCTGTACTCAGAGAAGTGATATTTTTAAAATAAAGGTAAAATGACATTTCCAAATAAGTAAAAGCTCTGAAAACTTGTCAGTATGCATGTGCTAAATAAATTTTAAAATGAGGTTTTTGAGGCTGAGGGAAATATTGTACTTGGTTAAAACTAACATCTACAAAAAGGAAAGAAGAACTGATAGGAAATGTAAGTACACGGGTCTAATATAACCATCGGTTGAATAAACCTAGCATTTCCAAATGACTCATGGATAAAGAAACTATAAAAATGTTTTGAACTGGATGATATTAAAGACAGCATGCTGTGTGTATTTATGCTCTGTTTATAATATCTGTTTACTAAATTACTGAAGCAGTACTGATATTAATATATTTAGTTGTAAATGCTTTTGTAGAAAGCAAGAAATGCAAGTCCATGGCCTATGTCGCCCACTTAACTACAGGGAACGAAACTCAAAAAGAAAAAAAGGAAAAAGACTAGAAATTAAGTAATTATGAATAACAAAAACAATGGAGAAAATAAGTGAAAGTAAAATAAAGTTTGTTGAGAAGATCTAAGTTTATTAGGAAAAGTGTCATTGGAGATATGACAGTTACTAATAAAATAATCAGTAATATTATGAGCAGTTATATGCTAGTCAATTAAACTGGACCAATAGTCTTAATAGTTGTTAGCACAAATAACCATAACTGACACAAGGAGAAACAAAAAGCATGACAAACCATAAATCAATTAGATTAAATTGGTCATTAACAGTCATCCCACATGGGAATTCTGGGCCCATATGTTTTCACCGATTAAATTTATTAAAATTTAAGAACAAACCCAATCCTATACAAACTTCTTCAAAGAATAAAGGAGGAAGATAAACTTCCTAACTTTATATTGGCCAGATTAGTTTGATGCTAACACTACCCCAAATATTGAAACAGTAAATCTATATCTCCTGGGTTTTTTGTTTTGTTTTGTGATGTGTTTCAAGGGTCTTTCACTCTGTAGCTCCAGGCTGACCTTGAACTCACAAGTATCCTTCTACCTCTGCCTTTAAGTGCTGAGATTAAAAGAGTGCACCACCACACTCAGCACTCTATGTCCTTTAACTATAGGTACAAAGAATTCATGAGAGGGATGGGAATATGGCTTAGTGGTTAAAGGCACTTGTTTGCAAAGGCTGCCAGCCCAGATTCAATTCCCAGTGCCCATGTAAAGCCAGATGCACAAAGTGGTCCATATATCTGCTGTTCATTCTCAGAGACAAGAGACCCTGCCCCCTTTCTCTCATAAATAAATAAATCCATAAGAAATATCAAATAGTGTAGCAAAGCATTTTTATAGTCATAACCACATGTTTATGCCAGGAAACAAAAATAATTTAATATTTAAAAATCAGAAAAATGAAGAAATACCTGCAAATACCAAAAGCTATTTGACAAAATTCCAACATGCTTCTAAATTTATAAGCTTAAAAAAAGTGCTAGGAATGGGCAAAAAATTTCTGTCTGATAAGCAATATTCACTTAAAATCAAGAGCTTACATTATATATAATACAACTTTGAACACTTAGTATATTTATAACAAGTTAAAGATATCCACTTGCAGTTACTTATAATTAACATCATGCTAAACCCTAAAATGAAAGTACTAAAACTCATAAATGAATTTAGGTGACTTTTTTAACACTAAGGATAGAACCTAGGGCCTGGGACATGCTCTACTACTATGCTATATACCATATAATTAAATTTGATGAATTTAATTATATGGTATTTAGCCATATAATTAAATTTAGTAAAGTCACCATATATATGGTCAGTGTACAAAAATTCTATAAGAAAACAAATTATGGGTTCTACATACTAAAACCTATAAATATGGAATACACAAAGTTAGTTTTGAAGCTTCACAAAATAGAGAAATTGTTAATATGTAAATGCACAAAAAGTATACACTAACACTGATTAGAAGACAGTATGATATCAACTTCCCGTCGATGCATTCTTAATAAAATTTTTTATAAAAAATAAAAAGGTTAACAAGCACTCAGAATATAACAAACATTATTGAGAAAGAACAAAAATGAAGAATTTATGCTAGTGAGTTTTAAGAATTAATTACATTATAATAATTATAGTGGTTGGCATATGTAGTAGGTTGATAGGTATACTGTGGTATGTGTATGTATAATAAAAATAGTGTTTCTGTTTGGTGACAGGGTCTTTTTCTACGTAGTGCAGGCTGGCTTTTAACTCCCTAGTGTCCAGGTTGGCCTCAAACTTATTTTCCTTTCTCAGCTTCCTAAGTGCTGTCACAGAGTAGTTACAGAGACCTCAAATATTTACTGTCTGCCTCGGCAGAAAGAGTTTACCAGTCCCTGCTGTAAAGGAACCCAATTCCAGAATTGTTTTCTTGATGAACAAATATCAGTTGAGAAGGCTTGGCTGACTTTACTTCTTTTTCTTGGTATTTTCATTTCTCATAGATACTCCCTTTTGTTTTTTTTTTCCCCGCTTTTGGTTTTTAAGGCATAGTTAATTTATTGTTTTAAGCTAACACCTTTTGTTAAAAGGCAAGATTAAATTATGCATGTCTCTTTAAAACTTGATTTAAAATTTTCTAAGAAGTAGTGATGGAAAGCATGAGTTCCACACTAAAAGTCAAAGAGATGGTGTAGGTTCAAGGTATTTACAGTATTTAATACTATGAAAAACTGTAGTCAAAACTACTTAACCTACCCCATTATTTCCTCCTTAAGTGATAACTACAAGTAAGCAATGGTGGGAATTGAAGGCATATGCTACCTTTGGGGAGATTGACTGTCCTCTCACAGCCTAGATAGTGTCCATCCCCAAATGTCTTTTCCATGCGCTTTATTAAGGTAGGAATTCCAAGCAAGTGGTTGTCTGTGATCAGTTTAACACTCCTGAAATGTAATGAGTCAGTGTTCTGAGTGGCTTGGCAGGCAAGGCTTACATACTAATTGGAGTATCCAGGTATGTGGTGTATGCCTTATAGCTTACCAGTTCCCTGTTGCATCATCTGTGTTCTGATTGGTTTACATTGCAAGTTACATCATTGGTTATATAAGTTGTTTACAAAAAAGTTTGTTTTGATTTTTAGGATATAACAGCTGCTAAACCCATTTGAGCAAGTTAACCATATGCTTATCTGTTATTTGTTATATGTTTACAACTTTATTTTTTAAGAATAACATTTTTAAGCAAAGGAAAGTTTTTTTGAGAAAAAGCTGTTTACCACAGCTTTTTTTTGCACAGCAAAACAGATTTTTAATCAATTCTATTAAAATGTAGGCTTTGTTATCCACTAAAAATTTCATACAAAGATTCAGCATGATTTAGCTTAAAATTAGTGTTGCTGTTTCTCTATTTTGATATAAGTAGATGTTATATATAAACATAACAATGACTTGTGATACTAATTTCAGTATCAATATTTTTACTAAAAGTACAATATGAAGAAGAAACATTTTCTTTTATAATTGATTATTTATCATCAATTTCATAGCCAAACCAAATTGCATGTTGTTACAAAGACAGTTTCCATCTGGAGAAAAATGTAATGAAAGAACTTGTAAGACCAACTTTGATTTCCTCAGGTTTATGTCTACCCATATTTCTGTATGTCCTGTCAACTTAAGCAGAACCTTAGCTAGTTTGTCTTCTTCATCTCCCTTCTTTTCATTCAAAACAGTCTCATAATCAGTGTTTTAGTCAGAAAAGGCTATCTTAGTCACAAATTAGCATGTAAATCCCAGTGCTTTAACAAAGCAGAGCTCTCCTGTGGTTTAGAGGAAGTCCACTATGATTTTGGTTATGATCCTCATACTATCTATGATGGTATGATTTTGTAGTAGTGCTTTTGACTCCTCAGGTGTACTAAAAGTGGTAATATCATGTTTGCTCACAGCAAACTAGTCACATGATTACAAGCTAAGTGCAAGGAAGGTTTGGAAACATGGCAGCACGTGAACTATTTGTACCACAATCAAAAATTTACAGTTACATCTTATTTCTTTAGCCATTAAGCCATCTCTGAAACTTCACATCTTATTTCTTCTTTGTTCCATCTCATGTTTCACAGTAATGCTTTAGCAGCTGCAGGGAGCCGGGACATCGCCATGGCAGGATGGCGCCCCCTCTCTTGCAGCTAAGTGGGAAACAACTCCACCTTAGGCAATGCTTTGAGAAACTGTCCCTAGCCAATCCCGTGGCGCCTGGAGGTGGCAAGCAGGAGCCAGCCAATCATGGGAGGATCCGTGAGCTTCCCCCCCCCCCCCCTTCAAGCAAAGGCTCTCCATTAAAGTCTGTTGAGAAGAATCCTTGAGTTGTGGTGTTGTTCCTCTCACTGGGCAGGGGGCTCGCCACAAGCAGCCAGGTTGTTTGAAAAATAATTTTGTCATTACCTTGCCTGTAATCTATTTTGTGTTAAAATCCAGTTTAACCACTGTGTTCTGGACATTACACGGCTGTTTCACTCATCAACTCACAGATACTAAAGACTTGAACAAATCCTGACCAAGATTGGGCTTAGCATTCCATCACTGATGGGGATGGGGTTTTTGAGGCCTCTTACCCCTCCTTCAGTTGCTATTGGCAGTTAATGGTTGCTCAGGGAGGAGCAGACCCTGATACTAGAGTGAATTCCATGTTAGCCTGGGTTAATGTGAGACCCTATCTTGAAAAAAAATCACCCTCAAAAGTGTAGTCTTTCAAAAATAGCTTTCTGGAAATACTGATACATAATCCTATTATAATTATTAAATAATATGTAGCAAAGTTACAGTAATTGTCTTCTCTGTATCTGACAGATAAAGGAATCTTAAATATTTTCTCTGTTTAAAGATTGTAAGAAAGGCAGTCCACCGTACACTTTTTTTTTTGCTGATAACATTAGCTTTTACAGCAGTTTTCAGGTTCAAAACTAAACTAAGTGAAAAGTAGTTTACACATACCTTCTATCTCCAAAAATACACAACCTACCTCAATATCAACATCTATACTAATTGCTATAATTGATGAACCTTGATTGACATGTCATCATCACCCAAATACATATTTATATTACAGCTCATTGTTGGTGTACATTTTTGTGAATTTGATAACAAATTTTTCGATGCTTAATATAAAATCCGTGTATTTCACCATTAAGTATTTAATGCCCTTTATTATACCTTCAATTTCTGTCTTACTTTTTCCTTAGCAATCTTCGTCTAATATTCATTCTCATCCTTTCTCAAACATATGTTTAATTCCAAATAATTTCTCTTTTACAAAAATTTTATTTGTGTGTGTGTGTGTGTGCGCGCGCGTATTTTTGTCAGGATCTCTTGCTGCTGCAAATGATTGCCTGTCCAACTTTACCTGAGTGGCTGGAGAATTGAACCCAGACTGGCAAGCTTTGCAAGCAAGCACCTTTAACCACTGAGCTATCTGCTTTAGCACCCCCACCAAGTAAAAATTTCTAGTTGAAAATGGTTGCTGTATTATCATAAAATAATTGCTTTGCAATCTGAAACTATAGATTAGAACAGTGCCTTTGCCAAAGGATTTGGAAAAGTTAAGGCCTCTTTTTCCAAATACATATGAAAGAATAGCATTGTATAAATTCTTTGACCTCTGGGTTGTGAATTTTGATAATAAAGATGTATTATTATTTTCAAGCAGAGAGAGAAAGAGAATGGGCATGCCAGGGCCTCTAGCCACTTCGAAAAAACTCCAGATGTATGTGACACTTTGTGCATCTGACTTTATGTGGGTACTGGGGATTGAACCTGGGTCATTAGACTTTGAAGGCAAGCAAGCACCTTAACCATTGGGTCATCTCTCTAGCCCATTAAGGTTTTTAACAAGCCATTTGTTATAATAAACATCTCAAGACCTATATATTCAACATGATTTTTTGAAATACAGCAGATCATATTTTTGCAAAATTTTCAAGGTCTTTTAAATTGATTTTAATATTAGTTAATAGTTTTGCTTATTTTAGCAAGTAGAAGTTACATAATTAAATTAAGTATAGTACAGTTTATCACATGAATTCAGATGTAGCTCAAATAATTGCCCATATTTGACATCTGCATATATATGAGAGTCTTATGTTACAGATTTTACATAGTATTGCTATTCATGTTCTCTTTTCTTTGCTGTCCCATCCCCATTTAAACTCTTAGCATTAGTAACTTGTTAAATTACAGAGGGGTTATCTTACTATCTAGTATATAATACTGAATAAAAACAAGTATTTGTATGGCTTAAAGGTAAAATAATCAAATCTTTGATAAGAAGTCTATCTGCCTTTCTTTTCTCCCTTCATGTAATTAGTTGTTTTCTACAGGAAATTGGATTGTATGTTAGTAGTCAAGGAAGTTAATAAGCAGTTGGTGAAAACTTGATTGTTCTTGTGCTTTGACTAACAGTGTTTGTCTTCTTCACAGAAACTCTAGTACAGAATGGAAGTGGCTTGTAGACAGAGCACGACTTGGCAGCCGGTGGACTTGGCTTCAAGCTCAAATATCAGAGCTAGAATATAAAATCCAACAACTCACAGACATTTATAGGCAGATTCGTGCCTCCAAGGTATTGTCTGTGTTGTTTTTTAATCATTATTAGAATTGTTAGTGGTATTGTTTCTTCTTATTTAATCATACAAAATGAGTTTTATAAAGGTTTATGAAATTAACAAGTTTATTTAAAATTTTTTGATACATTTGCTATAATTTGAAGCTGTCTTTATATAGCCTTTATATTGCCTAAGATCATCTTATCATACTTTTTGAACAACTGAATTCATTGATAAAATGCACATTTCCAATTTTTTATTTTGCTAAAATGAATATAACAAAATCTATCACCCTAATCATTTTATGTGTACAGTTTAGGGATATTGTGCACATTAATCTTAGTCATACATTTGCATAACTTCATCTTTAAAAACTGAAAATTCTATATACCTTAAACATTGATTGTCCTTTCCCCCTTCTCCCTAAGCTCTGGTAACCTCTTGATGATTTTGTCTATGCAAAGTATATATGTGTGAAAATGTAACACACTTATCTTTTTGTAGCTGACTTATTTCTTATCCTCATTTCCTCAATTTTAACCACATTGTAACATCTATTAGAATTTATTTCTTTTTTAAAGGTTGAATAATTGTAAATGTTTGTTACATTTCATTTATCCATTCATTCAGTGAAGATACTTGGATTAATTCCACATTTTAGCTGTTATTAGTATACAGTGAACAAAGTGTAAAAATACTTCTTGAAGGCCTTGCTTTCAATTTTGTTGGCCATATATCCAGCTAAGGAATTGCTGGATCATACGGCAATTCTATTTTTAATTTTTTTGTGAGATGTCATACTGTTTTCCACAGTGGCTATATCAGTATACATTCCTACCAATAGTATACAGTAGCTCCAGTTTCTCCGTATTGTTGCCAACATTTGTTTTCTGATTTTTTTATTTTTAATAATAATCTCCAAAGTGAATTTAAGGTGCTATCTCATTTTAATTTTGATTTGCATTTTTGTAATGATTAATAATGCTGAGCATGTGTTGATGCTTATTGGTTATTTGCTTGTCTTCTTTGGAAAAGTACACATTCAAGTCTTTTGCTTACTTTGAATTGTTTTTTTTTCACTGTTTTTGAGTTTTAGTGATTATTTTTTCTTTGAAGTTTAGAAAGATTATATTTTATTTCTTTTTTGCTTACGTATATGTGTATGTAATGTGTGTGTGTGTGTGTGTGTGTGTGTGTGTGTGTGTGTGTGTGTGTGTGTGTGTAGTGTGGTGTGGCTCCCCACACACACCCATGGAGCAGGCTCCAGCCTACTGGGACTCAAATGGAAAGTCAGGTGTCTTGCTTCCATTACTTCTCAGCCTTGCCTTGTTTTTGAGCCAAAGACTCATTACTGATTCTGGAGCTTGTGGGCACTTTGATGATTCTTGGGTCTCTGCTCCCCTGTGGGTCTGGGGTACAGCACATGGGCCACAGCCAGCTTTTGACGTTGGATCTGGAGACATTGGTGGTCTCAGGTCCTTTCAAGCCCTCATGCTTGTGCATGAAGTGTACTTCACCACTCTGTCCAGTTTTTATATATTCTAGATATTAATCATTGAACTGATATGTGATTTAAAATATTTTCTTCCCTTTAGTTGATTGCCCTTTTACTGTTATTCTCTCTAAATGGCTTAGAGAGACCTTATTTGTTTTATTTTGTTTTTTGAGTGGGGGTGGTTTCAAGGGTAAGATCTCACTCTAGCCCAAGATGACCTGGAATTCATTATGTCATCTCAGGGTGGCCTCAAACTCTCACCCATCCTGTGTGCCTCCTGAATGCCAGGATTGAAGGCTTACCAGGATACCCAGCGACCATTAGTTTAAGAGAAGGAAAGAGTATAAGGAACTTCTGCCCATTAGTAGGCAGCAAGGTAAAGTCCAGAGTGCAGAGAACTTGTGCCCATGAAAAAGCAACAGTGGGATAAGCCCCAATATTCTCTTTGATGCCCAAATTTCTCAGTTTTATGAAATTTAATTTGCCTATTTTTCCTATTTTTGTCTTTGCCTTTGATGTTCCTCTGTTTTCTTGAAGTGTTTTATAGTTTTAGGCCTAGCAGTGAAAGCTTTAATCCATTTTGAGGTAATTGTGTTTGTGAAACTTAGATAAAGGCCAGTTTCATTCTGTTGCATATGCATATCCAGGTTTCCCAGGACCATTGGCTGAAAAGTTGTTCTTTCCCTATTGAATGGTTTTGACCCCATTGTCAAAAATCATTTGACGATATATGCAAATATATGGTATATTTCTAGTTTCTCTTATTCTGCTGGTCTATATGTCTACCTTTATGTCTAGTCACGGTTTTGATTAATGTAATTTTTGACTCAAGAATTATGAGTTTTCCCATTTTGTTTCATTGACTGGGTTGTAGAAAATGTTTTGATGTCTAGCCCATATTGGCCTAGAATCCCCCTGTAATCCTCCTGTCTCAGCCTCCTAAATCCTGGGATTACAGGTGTGTTCCACCATGTCCAGCCTTGTTCTTCTCTGTCAAGATTATCTTTATATATGAAATTTACAAAAGGCATATTTTTCTTTGCTTCTCCTTGTTTAGGTGTGTATGTGTGTGGCACACAGGTTTGTATGTATGGTTATATTGTGGGCATGCATGTGGACATGGCTGTACATGTTCATGTGTGTATGTGTGTGGAGGCCAGAGGTTGATGTGGAGTGTCTTCCTCAGTCACTCTCCATCTTACTTTTAGGGACTCTTGGTGAACCTAGAACTCACTAATTTCACTAGACTAGCTAGGCAGCAAGCCCTATCCCTCTTGCCTTCACCTCCCTAGGTTGGGATTCTAGATGCATGCTGCTGCACCTGGCTTTTACTAGGTACTAAAGATCTTTCCTCAGGTCATCATGCTTGCACTTAGCCATCTTCCCAGTGCAGCCCCCACACTGTTTATTTTGCTCTTATTTTGATTATTTTTATTCTTTTTGACAGGGTTTTGTTATACATCCCAAGCTCGCCCAAACTCATGATTCTCTGCCCTCGGCTTTCTGAGTAGTGGGGTTTTAAGTGTGTACCACCATGCCTGGCAAGACTTTTTTTTCTATTAAAAATATTATAAGATTTTGATAATTTCATTGAATCTACAGATCAATGGGTAGTATTGTCTTAGCAATGTTGTTTTCCATTTCATAAATATGGGCTGTGTTTAAATTTGTGTATTGAATTTCTTTTGGCAGTGTTGGTTTTTTGTTTGATTTTTTTGAGATGGGGTCTTACATGTTGTCCACTCTGGTCTTGAATTCCTTGGCTCAAGACAATCTTCTTGCCTTAACCTTACATGCTAGTGAGACTCCAGGCCATGTGCCACCACACATGGCTTTTTCAGCAATGTACCGTTTTCCATGTATAAGCCTTTCTTTCATTTCCTTGGTAAATTTTGCTACATTTATTCTTCTTTTATAAATTGAATTGGTTTTGTATTTTCTTTTTTAGAATGTTGTTAGTATACAGAAATGCAGCTTTTTGTTTGGTCTTATTCTGTGGCCCAAGCTGATCTAAAACTCACTATGTAGCCCCATTTGGCTACAAACTTCTGATCTTCCTTAGCCTACCAGGTGGTGGAATTATAGGCACTTCCCATTATGCCTGGCTTTGCAAGTAATTTTGTTTGTTCACTTCATATCCTGCTACTTTGTTGAATTAATAAATTAATTTGAACAGTGTTTTTTTGGTTGATTTATTAGGGTATTTTTTACTTAAAAGATAAATGATCTAAAAACATAATCTTACTCATTTTTATTTGTATATCATTTATTAGTTTTTCTTATCTAACTACTTTGGCTAGAACTTTCAGTACTTTGTTAAATAGAAATGGTGAAAGCAGACATCCTTGCTTTGAGGAAGTCTTTCAATTCTCACCATTGAATTTTATGTTTGCTGTTTTATATATGTGTCTTATCACATTGAGGCAATTTTTTCTATGTTTAGTTTGTTGTATTTTATCATGAAAAGGTGTTGAAGCTGGGGATCATGGCATGTGGCAGGAGGATAAGACAGACGATCACTTGGGACCAGGAATTTGAGATCAGTCAGCCCAGTCAGCAACATGCAAGACCTATGTATAAACTAAATAAATATTGTGGTTCTTCTTTCTTTCTTTTAATGTGGCATATTGATCCATTTTATTTGCTAAACAATAGTAGTATTCCATGAATAAAATGTGTAAATTCCATTTGCTCATAGATTATAATTCATTTACTATGTTACTAAATTTTTCTTGCTAGGATTTATTTGTGGATTTTTACATCAATATTCATAAATGATATTGGTCTATAGTTTCTTTTTACATAGTATCTTTATGTGACTTTGGCATCAGGGTAATGTTGGCTTTATAGAGTAAATTAAGAAGTATTCCCTTATCTATTTTTTTGAAAAGTTTTTTCTTCTTTTTTAACCTCCCCATCACCCCAGAAAAGTGATCAATAAAATTAATAAGTCCAGAGATTCTTTTTTTGTGGAAGTTTTTTTTTTATTATTTAGTGTCTTTACTGTTTATAAATCAATCTAAATTTTCTTGGTGAATCAGTCTTCACAGGTTTCGTGTTTCTAAACTTGCACATTTTATCTGTGTTATGAAAATTTCAAATACTATTGTTTATCATAAACTTCCATAATTCTTTTTATTTTCTATAACCAATAGTATATCTACAGTTTTATTTCTGATTTTAGTAATTAGCATCTTCTATTTTCTTAGTCTGTCCACCTAAAGGTTTGTCAATTCTTTTCAAAGAACCAACGTGAGGGGGCTGGAAATATGGCTTAGGGGTTAAGGCAGTTGCCTGCAAAGCAGAAGGACCTGAGTTCAATTCCTGAGTACTTATATAAAGCCAGATGCACAAGGTGGTGCACTTGGCTAGTGTGCCCGCCCATTCTGTTTCTGTCTGCCTCTTTCTCTTTCTCTTTCTCTTTCTCTTCCTCTCTCTCTCTCTCTCTCTCTCAAATAACATTTTTTTTTTTTAAAAAAAGAACCAACTTGAAGTGTCAATGATTTTTCCTAAGCATTTGGGAGGCTGGAGCAGAAGAATTGAGAGATCAAGGCTAGTTACACTACATAGGGAGACCTTGTATAAATAATAAATAAATAATAATAGTTTGAGGAGATTGCTTAGTGGGTAAAGAGCTAAGTTTGATATAAAGAACCCAGGTAAAGTGCTATGCATTATGGCACATGCCTATAGTCCTAGTGCTAGGGAGATGGAGACAGGAATTCCTTGAGGCTCACTGGCCAGCTATTCTGACTTAATATGTGAGTGAGTGTAGGTTCAGAAAGACTCCTTGTATCAAAGAATAAAAATTGAAACCAAAGAAGACATTGATCTCCACATGCATGTGCACCCATTTGCATAATACACATGTGTATGAACATGTGCTCATGCACTCACACACAGGTGTGACTACACACATATACTCATATGCAGAAATCTTTGATTTTCTTTATTTTTCTATCCTCATTTTCATTTATTGGTATCTACTAATTCCTTCCTTCTGCTAGCTTCTGGAATAAACTGCTCTTTTTGGCAGAAGTGGTTCTTTAATTTTTAAAATTAGGTTGCTGATGTAAAATACCTTTTGTTTTTTAAAATGTGGTTATGGTTTATAAATTCTACCCTAATCAGCACTTTCACTGTATCTCATGTTTCATGTGTTGATTTTTCTCTGACCAATTTAAGAATATAGTGTTTTCAAAAATTTCCACAAAGCCAACAATGCCCTCTTGCCTCTACTTCTTAAGTGCTGAGATTACAGGTGTATACCATGCTTTATTTTTAACTTCTATTATTTATTTATAACTTAATCCTTTTGTGGTTGGAGAATATACTTGGATCTCTTCTTATTTTGAGATTTAATTTGTGACTTAACATATGGTCCTGGAAAATTCCAATATGTACTTGAAAACATGTATATGCTGTTGTTGGATAGTTCTACATGAATCTGCTAGATTGACTTAATTTATTATGCTAAGTCCTGTGCTTACTTCTATCCCCAAGAGTGTTATTATTTTAAAACAATTTCTTCACTTCTATAAGTTTTGATTCATGTATGTTTATATTTATTAGTAGTATGTTTACACTTGTTATGTTTCTTATGTCCAATATTGGATTTAAAGTGTATTCTTTAAAGCAATGCCCTCTGGGTGTATTTTGGTATTTTTCTGGGCATAGAGGAATGGTTGTTGGGATGTCCCTGTGGATTTTAGAATAGGGCATCTGTAAATACTGTAATAATAGACATGTCTGACTCTTATAAAGAGACTTTAGTAGTTGTTCTAGGTCCTGTTTGGAAACCCCATGTACAATTCTCAGTTTTTTGTGTTAGTGCAGGAGACATCTGATTCTTGTGTTTGTATCCCCTTTTATGATTGCTGTACCAACCCATGTCTTTTGGGAAGAAATGAAAAGAGACCTGAAATAAAAATATTTTAAAAACTTATAAATAAAGAGGTTTGTTTCTTCTAGTTAGTGTCCAATTTTGTTATATGCTTTTACCCATTCTGCTAATCTCTGGCTTGTGACTTGCTGAGTTTAATCTAATCCCTTTATAAGGAAATAATGAGAAAAGTTAGTCACTTTGTCATTTTCAAAAAAAAAAACTTTTTAGTAACACACACACACACATATTATGCCATGATCATAGTTCCCACCCACCACGCTTCCTTTTCCTCCTCCTACATGCCCTCCTCTCCAATTATCTACTTTTTTTTTTTTTTTTTTTTTTTGGTTTTTCAAGGTGGGTTCTCACTGTAGCCAAGGCTGACCTGGAATTCACTATGTTGTCTCTGGGTGTCCTTCAACTCACAGCATCTTCCTCCCTCTGCCTCCTGAGTGCTGGGATTAAAAGCATGTGTCACCATGCCTGGTTCTCCTGGTTTTATTAACTTTATTGACAACTTTCATAAGTATAGACAATAAACTATGATAATGCCCTCTTCTATTCTGATGTCATTTTTTTCTTCCTATTATGAAGGCCTTATGTAGGTAGTGTCAGGTGCTGTGTAGTTATGAATATCAAGGTCATTTTGTCTGATAGACAGCATTGTAAGCAGTCTTCCCCTTTCTTTGGCCCTTACATTCTTTCCACCTCTTTAGCAATGGACCCTGAGCCTTGGAGGGCATGATAGAGATGTCTCAGTGCTAAAAACTCCTCTGTCACTTCTCAGCACTACGTAGGTTTTGAGTCACCTCAGTGGTCACTGCCATCTGAAGAGAAGCTTCTTTAACCAAAAGTGAGAGTAACATTAACACATGGGCATAAACATAAGTGCTTAGAGGGCAATCTGGTGGATATAGTGTATCCCTTTAGCCAGATATAGTAATCATTATTCCCCTATGGCTTACTCCTCTGCCAGATGGCTTCCCTCCCATGGAGTGGGTCTTCAAGTCCAATCTGAGAGCAGCTGGTTTCCCCCATAACAGATATGCCACTATTGCTCCAGTTGGTATATTTGACCTGGATGGCCAGCCGTGATGCTTGCAGGATCTACTGCTGTTTAACACCATTGGTGACTTCTCTCTCCCAAAAGGCTGCATGGTACATAGTTCTTTCCAGCATTCTGAAAGCTAGTCAACATAGAGGAGACTTCCAGTTCAGCTCCAGCTTTATTTCTCAGTGACCTGCAGCCCAAGCCTGTGAAGTATTGAGCAATAGGATCTTACCATCTAGTTCTGGTTGGAAAACAAAAGCTTTGACAATGGCCTGTAATATTTTGGTGGCATCAAGGGCCTCCCCGGCCAACAACTCACTGGAAGGTATCCTGCCCTTGGCACTGAATTTTTTTTTTTTTATTATTAACAATCTGGCTTTTTGACACACCATTATCTACCTCCATAAAATACTTTGCCCAATCTCTCTTTTATTTTTGACATATATACTAATTGCTAACAAAGAAGTAGGTTTCCTAATTGCTTATTTATAACATCTTAAATTTTTATTAATCCTCCTCTCACACCTCCTCTCCTCCATTCCTTCCCCTGATCCCACTTAGACCATTCCATTCCCCCATGTTCTGCCCTCTACTTACATATCTACAATACTCTCCCTTTAAGCCCTCCCTTCTCCCTCCCTCATTGCCCCTTTCTAGATTCTTGGTCTCTACTACTGACTTTTACTCCAATTCACATACAAATCTAAACATTTGTAGCTAGGATCCATATATGAGAAAAAACATGAGGCAATTGACTTTCTGAGCCTGGGTTACCTCATTAGTATAATCCCTTTCAGATCCATTCATTTCCCTGCAAATTTCACAATTTCATTTTTTTACAGCTGCATAAAACCCCATTATGTAAATGTACATCTTCATTATTCATTCATCAGTTGAAGGGCATCTAGACTGATTCCATTTCTTAGCTATTATGAATAGAGACGTGATAAACAAGGATGAACAAGTATTTCTAGTAGAGTCCTTAGGATATATGCCAAAGAGTAGTATAGCTGGATCATATGGTAAATCTCTTGTTAGCTGTCTCAGGAACCTCCACACTGATTTCCACAAGGGCTCTACCAGGTGACATTCCCATCAACAATGCAGAAGGGTTTCTCTTTTTCTATACCCTTGCTAACATTATTGTCTTTTTTTTTATGATAGCCATTCTGATAGGAATGAGATGGAATCTCAACATAGCTTTAATTTGTATTTCCCTGATGACTAAGGATGTAGAAAATGCTTTTAGAAGTTTATTTGCTATCTGCATTTCTTCTTTTGAGAATTCTCTATTCAGTTATATAGTTCACTTTTTTATTAGGTTCTTAGTATTAAGTTTTTTGAGTTTATTGTATATTCTAGATATTAATCCTCTGTCAGATGTAAAGATGGCAAAGATTTTCTCTCATTCTGTAGTCTTCCTCTTTGCTCTTTTTAGAGGGTCTTTTTGCTATACAAAAGCTTTTTAACTTCATGAGGTCCCAGTGGTTAAGTTTTAGTTCCTTAGCACCTGAAGTTATATGTTGTTGAAGTGTTTCTAGCAGTTCCAGAGCTTCAGGCCTGATATTAAAGTCTTTGGTCCATTTGGATTTCATTCTTGTGCATAGAAAAAGATAAGGATCTATTTTCATCCTTTTACATATAATACCAGTTCCCAGCACCATTTAACATTTGTATAAATGTTATTTGCAGTGGATGGAATGTTTAACATAACATCTGCTAAAGAGGCTATCTTTTCTCCAGTGAATATTTTTTGGCATTAGCTGTCTGGGTTCACATCTGGGACCTCTATTCTGTTCCATTGACCTGTCTGTTTTTGTGCCAGTACCATGCTATTTTTGTTACTATGGCTCTGTATTATATCTTAATATCTGGTATGTTGATACCACCAGCCTTATTTTTATTGCTCAGGATTGCTTTGGCTATTCATGGTATTTTGTGCTTCCAAATGAATTTTAGATTGCTTTGTTTTCTTCTATTTTGGTGACGAATATAGTTGAAATTTTTATGGGGATTGCCTTAAATCTGTACATTGCTTTTGGTAAGATTGGTATTTTCACACTGTCTCATCCAATCCATGGACATGGGCTGTCTCTTCATTTACTAGTGTCTTCTGTAATTTCTCTCTTGAGTGTTTTAAAGTTTACATTGTAGAGATCCTTTATTTTCTTGGTTAGATTTATTCCCAGTTATTTTTCTTTCTTGAGGCAATTATGAATAGGTGTGTTTCTCTGATTTTCATCCTCAGCACATTTGTTATTGAAGGCTACTAATTCCTGTGTGTTAATCTTGTATCCTGCTACTTTGTTGAAAGTATTCACTAGCTCTAACAGTTTGCTGATAGAGTCTTCAGGATTCTTTGTAAATAAAATCATATCATCTGCAAAGAGTGATAATTTGACTTCTTCCTTTCTAATTTGTATCCCTTTTATCTATTTCTCTTACATATTGCTATAGCTAAGACTTCCAGGGAAAGTGGACACCCTTGTCTTGGTCCAGGTCATGAAGGAATGTTAGATTTTGTCAAATGCCTTTTATGTACCTATTGAGATGCAGAAATACCAGGGCCTCCTACCTGCAAACTTGTCACTATGTACATCTGGCTTTATGGGAGTACTGGGGAGTCCATTTTTTATCCTTCAGTCCATTTATATGGTGTCTTACATTTGTTCATTTGTGTATGTTGAACTATCCCTGCATCTCTTGGATAAGACCCACCTGGTCATGGTGAATGATCTTTTTAATGTATTCCTGTATTCTGTGTTCTAGTATTTTGTTAAGAATTTTTACATCTATGTTTATGAGGGAGCTTGATCTGTAATTTTCATTTTTTCTTGTGTCTTTGTCTAGTTTCAGTATCAGGGTGATGTTGGCTTCATAAAATAGGTTTGGTAGTATTACTTAATTTCCTATTTTATGGAAAAATTTGAGAAGCATTGGTATTAGTTCTTCTGGGAAGGTATGGTGCAATTCATCAGAGAATCCATCTAGGCCTGGACTTTTTTGTTGGGAGATTAAAAAAAAAAACTTATTTGAGAGAGAGAAAGATGAGGATAGAGAGAAAAGGGGTGTACCAGGGCCTCCAGCCACTGCAAGTGGACTCCAGACACATATGCCACCTTGTGCATCTGGCTTTATGTGGGCACTGGGGAATCAAACTCAGGTCCTTCTGTTTTGCAGGCAAATGAATGCCTTAACCATTGAGCCATCTCTGCAGCCCAGTTGGGATTTTTTTAAATAACTACTTTGTTCTTATTGCTTGCTATAGGTCTATTAAATGGTTTATCATGGCCTGGAGAGATTGCTCAGTAGTTAAGGCTTAAGGTTGCTTGCAAAGCCTACCTGGGTTCTATTCCCCAGCACCCACGTGAAGCCAGATGTACATTGTGGCATGTGTCTGGGGTTTGTTTGCAGTGGTAGGATACCCTGGTGTGCCCTTACAAACACACACACACACACACACTCTTTCTCTATGCTTCTGAATGAATGGTTTAGTTCGTCTTGCTTTAATTTTGGTAAGTCATATATCTAGAAATTTATCGACTTCTTCCAGATTTTCAAACTTAATGGAATACATATTCTTAAAGGTATGTCCTTGTGATTTTCTGAATTTCATTTGTATTTATTGTTAACAGTGGACTTTTTATCTCTAATTTTATTAATTTGCCTCTCTTTTTCTTTTGGTCAGTTTTTCTTTTCTTTTTTTTTTAAATAATTTATTGTCCATAATGAGTTACAACATTTAGTGGGCAAACAATGAGTTGTTATCCCCAATTCCCCGCTGCCCTCCCCTCCCCCCTCCACTGGATAACCTCCTCCATGGGTCGTCTGGATCAGTCCTTGTGACAGGGGACCATGGATAGCTCTTTTGGTCAGTTTTTCTAAGGGTTTATCAATCTTGTTTATCTTTTTAAAGAAGCAACTCTTTGTTTCTTTGATTCTTTGTCTTTTTTCTATTTTATTAATTTTTGCCCTGATCTTTATTATTTATTTCTGTCTACTGATTTTTGGTTCATTGTGTTCTTCTTTTTCCAAGGCTGTAAGGTGTAGCATTAGGTTGTTTACTTCTCTAATTTCTTAATATAGGCACTTAAAGCTACAAATTTCCCTCAGGACTGCCTTCATTGTATCCCATCAGTTTTGGTTTTCATTTGAATTTTTGATTTACTTCTTGATTTCTTCAATGACCCATTCATCATTTAGTAGTGTACTATTTAGTTTCCATGAGATTGTGCATATTCTATAGTCTTTCTTTCTGTTGTTGATCTGTATTTTAATCCTATTGTCATCATATAGAATACAAGGAATTATTTCAGTTCTTCTGTATTTGTTAAGATTTGCTGTATGTCCTAATATATGTTGTATTTTAGAGAAAGTTTCATGAGCTGCTGAAAAGAATGTGTATTCTGCAGCATTTGGGTAGAATGTTCTATAGGTATCTGTTATGTCCATTTGTTCCATGACTTCATTTAACCCAGACACTTCTGTTCATTTTTTTTTTTTGCAGGGATGACCTGTCAATTGGTAGTCACCAAGTACAATTGTTTTTGGGGATATCTATGACTTTATATTTAGTAATGTTGCTGGAGAGATGGCTCAGCGGTTAAGGCACTTGCCTCCAGTGCCTAAGGCCCTGGGTTCAATTCCCCAGGACCCACATAAGCCAGACCCACAAGGTGGTGGCCCTGGTGCACTCTCTCTCTCCTTGAAAATGAATAAATATTTATATATTTAGTAGTTTATTAAGTTGGGTGCATCTATAATCAGTGCTTATATGTTAAGAACTGTAATCTCTTGTTGGATTGTGACCTTCTTTATGTCTTCTAATTTATGCTGCTTTGAAGTCTATCCTATTATGTATTAGAACAGCAACTCCCACTTCTTTCCTAGGCTTATTTGCTTGAAATACCATTTTCCATCTTTTCATTCTAAGGTATTGTCTGCCTTGTATGGTTTCTTAGAAGCAACAGACTGGATCTTGCCTTTTAATCCAATCTGCAAGTTGGTATCTTTTGATTGGGGCATTGAGACTATTGATATTTAGAGTAGGTGTGTATTTATTCCTGCCATTCTTGGTTTTGTAGCACTTGCTGTTTTTCTGTGATTCCCTTGCATCGACTTTTATTTAAGCATGGTTAATTCTTTATTGTGGTTTCAGATATGTGCTTTTCCTTCTCTTCAGATCAAAAGATCCCTTCAAGCATTTGCTGTAGAACTGGCTTCCTGGACATGTATTTTGTCATGGAAAGTGTTTCTTTTTTTTTTCTTTATTACAACAGATAGCTTAGTTGGATACAGTAGTCTCAATTGGCAGTTAATGTCTTTCAGAATTTGGAATACATCACTCCAAACTCTTCAGACTTTTGAAGTTTGTGTTGAGTAATTGGCTGTTATCCTGATGGGCTTCCCTTTATAAGTGACTAGGTGCTTTGCTTTCAATATACTTTCTTTAGTCTTTGTGTTTAGTAGTTTAATTATAACGTGGTGAAGAGAGGTTCTTTTCTGGGTTTGTTTAGTGTTCTAAATGCCTCCTGTATCTGTATTAGCACCTCTTTCCTATTACGGGGAAACTTTCTTCTATGATTTTGTTAAAAACAGATTCAGTTTTCTCCTAAACTCTGAATTCTTAAGTTTGATCTTTTCATAATGTCCCAAATGTTTTGAAATTCCCATTCATACCTTCCAGTTAGTTTCTTTGCTAGAATGCTGTAGCTCTGCCACCTTGTCTTCAAGCTCAGATAATCTGTCTCCTCCTTGATTAGTGAGACTTAATTTTTTTTAATTTGATTGTGTTTTTCATCCCTAGTATTTCAGTTGGTCTTCAGTATTTCCATTTCTGTATAACTTGTATCAACTTTTATTTCATTAAGTCAATTTCCCATGTTCTCTTGGGATTCCATCAGGATTATTCCATCTATTTCTTTGAACATATTTAAAATCATTCTGGCATTTCATTTAATTTGGTCTCACTGGAGGTAATTACTGCTTAAAGGACTTATATTAACCTGATTTTATTTTTTGTGTTTCTTATTGAATCTCAAGTTATTTTAATGATTTTTTTCTAGTTGTCAGTTTTATTCTTAGGTATGTAGACAAGTTATTTCTTCAAGGGAGAGGCTCAAGGTACCAGATGTGGCTTCTGTATTACTCCAAAAGTAGTGACAGGAGTAACCCAGCCTGTGGAATATGTTTGCTATGAAAATTTCCTAGTAGCAAATTAACAACAGTGTTCTTTTTGACTTCAATAATTGCTGGTGGGTAAATGAAGCAGGTTTGTAGAAGCTAGGGTGTTGATTACTTAGAAATGGGATCAGTAGAGTCAGTAGTTAGTGTGTGACCTAGTATTCATTTTGAAAAAAATGGAATGGCGCCACCCATATTTAGGATGTTTCTTGGTGCCTGTTAACCTAATCTAGAAATACCCTTACAGATAGACTCAGACATATTTCCATGGTGATTCTAAATACTGTCAAGGTAACACCAAAATTAGCCATCACAAGTCTATCCTGTGTCAATCTGACATTAAAGCATATCACTTATAAATCATCACTTAATCCTGGTCTTTATAGGCTCATAACTACCAAAATTAATTGTCTCACTTAAAAAGTCCCCATAGTATTTAACAGTTCAACTATGTTCAAAAGTTCAAGTGCTAAGAAAGAGATAAATTTGCTAATTCTTATAAAATTTTATTTGGTTGTTTTTTCTGGTTCAGATTATTGTTATTTTCTTTCTCGACTTTTTCTATTAGTGGTTTGCTGACTTACTTTGTTAGACATGACTGATTCCTTACGTTTCTATTATTTCCATTATTTCTCTTTCCCTCTCATGAAACTTATTCTTTCTTGTGCTCTTGCACTGATCCTTCCTCTGTGTCTAAATATTTTCTACACTGCTGGCTTGTCAGTGTTCACAGATTATTTTTTGCTTGTCTGGAAATCACCTTATTTCTCCACCAAGTTTACAAGATAGCTCTGTTAGATTTAGCAATCTTGGTTGGCAATTAATTTACTTTCATGGTTTGAAGTAAATTATTCTATGCTTTCCTTGATTTTAGGATTTCTAATGAGAGATTTGCTTTATTCTGCTGTATTTGCCTTTGTAGGTGACTTGGAATTTTTTTCCCTTAGCTCTCTTACAGTTGTTTCTTTTATTTGTAATTTTGACATCTTTACTATAACATTTCTTGAGAGGTTCTTGTCTGGCTATATTTGTTTTTCACTTTTCAGTGTGTGTATATGTACTCACCACAGTGTGCATGTGGAGGTCAGAGAACAACCTTGGGTGATGTTCATCACCTTCCACTTTGTTTATGAGGTGTGGGGTCTTTCACTATTGCATATACCAAGCTAGCTCACCCTCAAACTTACCTAGATTTCCTTATTTCTATCTCCCATGTCTCCATAGATGTGTGCCACTGGGTCTGACTTTATACGGGTTGTGTGGATCTGAACTCAGGTTGTCCTGCTTGCTTGGCAAGCAGTTTACCCACAGAGCCATCTCCCCAGGCCCACATCCGGGTTTCTAAATGCCTCCTGTGCTTTAACATCTAATTCTTTCTCTAGATTTGAGTAATTTTCTTTTAATATCATTGAATAGATTATCTATTCAATGATGTATATGTTTTTGTGATGTTTCAATGTAGTATTTTTTCCTCGGATATTCGTTTGCTTGTCAGTGATACTTTCCACTCTGATTTTATTAGATTGATTGTACTTTTCATTTTCAACATTTGTATCTTTTACAAAGTCACAATTTCCTTGGCAAATTTCTCTTCTATTGGCTTTGTCATCTATTTTGGTTACTTTTATTTCTAAGTCCTGGATTGATTTCCTTACTTCATACATCTGTTTGTATCCATTAGGGTTGATCATTTTTGCTAGTCAACTTTTTAGATCTTCATCTGGCATTGTACCAATTTGGTATTTTTGAAGTTAGGATCTTTTGAAGGAGTCATGCTGCCCTGATTTTTCAGGTTTCCTGTATTTTTGTGTTATGATTTGTGCAATTATTGGTTTGGATATTTTTCCCAGTTTTACTTGAAGCTTCTTAATGAGTTGCTCACACTTGAGGGCTTGGTTTCCAGTATTACTTATTTGATGTGGCCTCTTTCCATCCCTCTCTGCTGGGAATGAATGGGTAAGCTGTGTTTGTCTTGGGCTTCTCCCTTTTGGTCTATTACCCTTGTGTTTCTCTGTATTTTCAAGGTGTCTTTCTCTCTTTGGAATATGCCTATTTCTTTTTAATCCTGACACTTTTCCTTAACTAGGTCATATGTTGATAGCTTCTAGGTCACCATTTTATCTTCAATCGAAACATACATGGTTTAAATTAGCCAGTCTTTTTTTTTTTTAAGATAAGCTGTACTTTCACTTGTATGTTTGATTGTCACAGGATGATAGAATGTATAGTTTCATGTGGAATTAGCATTAAACATGACTTAGTAATCAATATGTTTTTATTTCAAACTGTTACTGTTGTTTTTCTAGGGGTTAGTGATCCTAGAAGAATGTCAGCTTCCAAAAGACATTTTGAAAAAACAAATACAAATTTCAAACCAAGCAGTTTCATTTAACACTACAGGGAATACTCAGGTTCCCCAAAGAAGTCAAGAGCCATTACCAGAACAAGATTTTGAGATGTCACCAAGTAGTCCTACACTGCTTCTTCGAAACATAGAAAAACAGGTAAAGTCAGATTGTAGCATCTGTGGTATGAAATAATTTTTCATAAGTTTTTGTTTTTTTTTCAAAAAGAACATATTTTTATTTGAGAGAGAGTATATGTGACTATGGGCACAACAGGGCCCCCTCATAGCTGAAAACAAACTCCAGATGCATGTGCCACTTTGAGGCATCTGGCTTTACATGGGTACTAGGCTATCAAACCTGGACCAGCAGGCTTTGCAAATAATTACCTTTGATTACTGAGCTATTTCCTCTGCCCTGGTTTGCTTTTTAAACGCTTGACAGGGTTTAGATATGAAATGTCCAAAAGGCTTATGTGTTCAATGTTTGTCTGTAGCTCATAGATCCAATCAGTGAGCAGTGATTGGCTCATGTGGGCTTTGACCAGCTGAATCCATTGAATGGTTCATAATTTGGTAGATAGAAGATGGGGCCTGACTGGACAAGGGAAGACACTGGGAACTACTTTGAAGGGTGTTTTGTCCTTCATCTCTTCCTGTCTCTGATTCCTGGCAATTTGAGGTTATTAACTTTATTCTCCCACATCTTCCTGCCACCATGATGTTCTTTCATTATAGGCCTATAGCAATGGAGTAAGCTATTCATTAACTGAAACTTTAAAACCGTTAGCCACTATAAATACTTCCTGCTTAAGTTAATTAATTTCTCAGGTATTTCTTCCAAGCAATGAAAGGCTTAACACACTGTTTAAAAAAAGTTGTTATATTTGTGTCTGCCTGGAATATGGTTTATTAAGATTGGCAATTTGACATTACATACCATAAAATATTTTGAATATGACTTGTCTTATTGATATAATTTAAACTATTTAAAATATAACATTGCTATGGCTATAAGGTGATGCTTCATTTATAATATAGTAAAATATGGTTTGGAAAATATTTTACAAAATTGTTACTGGACAGTGATATTTATTATTAGTAGTTAAATCTTAATTGCTTTATGACTAAGTTTGCATAAGATTTTTTTAGTAAAAAATAATATTGGAATTTAAGATCTTTGTCAAAAATGATAATGTATATGGAAAGTCCAAGAAATCCTTAAAATTATTTTTATTTCAAAGCCTTCTTATTATCTAAATCTGTGTGTGAAGAACTCCAGAAATTTGAATTACTTTGTAATATCTACCCTATTTTATCCTATATATCTAGATAAGATCTGCCAGATGATAGCCAGTCTTAACCACAGTTGTACTATTATACTGTTTCTATGAAAATGATATAGATTTATACATTAATTTTCTTAGGGCTTTCCAACAGATACCTTGAAAATAACTTAGCTTAAGATTTCTGATAAATTATACTATAAGCTTACTCCATATTTATTAGGTATATAATTAACAGGTTATGATTAGATTAGAAACTTTTTTGTTGACATACATTATCAAAACATGAATATCTATAACCCAGAAAGTTACTAAGTAATTATCTGGTGTTAAATTGGAATGCACTCTATAATATGTCCAATGTTAGACATTTTCACTTCCCTCTCATTCTTTCTATTCCCTAACCCCATGGAATTAATACAGGAATTTTAGGGTTCCTTATACACCAATGTACTGGTAACTTGGGGTGTTCCAAGATTCTTGTCCAATGAATTCAAAGAATGAAATCCATAGACAAGAGGATAGGTTAGAAATATTTTATGATTGCTTTAGGGGTTTAAGCCCAGAACATAAGAGAGGTGGAGCTCTTGCCCAGGGAGGCAAGAGGGGTTTGAGAAGCCTACCTTGAAACTCAGATGTTTTTTTTTGTTTGTTTGTTATGTGTTTTTTATTTTTAATGTGGAGTGGCTATGTGAAGAATACCAGGTTTACAGGTTTTTATTTTTTATTTTTATGAGCCCCATGGCTAGTTAGCTAGTTTAGCCAGTTTACTTCTAATATCGGGTATCTGAGGTCAGGTATTTTGGAAGGGGGCAATCTTCTCAGAATGTTAATTCTCTAGAAAAGGAGTGGAAGGACTCTCTCTCTAAGGGGGAAGAATAAGACAAGGCCAGATCCCTGATTCTGTGCTAAATTGTCATGACCTAGATTTCTTCTTGGGACCCAAGGACCCATAAGAAACCTATTCACTTTGGAGTGTGTCATCCCTAAGCTGCCTAGCCAATTTCTGTCTCCTATCAGGATCATTCTTCTTCCCGTCATTATGCACTCTAGAAAATTTATTTTCCTTCTCACTCAAATCTCCTTGTTGTTAAATACTTATTCATTATAAAGTAACCTGATTAAAGTTTTTTTTTTGCTTGTTTTGTTTTTCAGGGTAGGGTCTCACTCTAGCCCAGGCTGACCTGGAATTCACTATATAGTCTCACAGTGGCCTTGAAATCACAGCAATCCTATCTCTCTACTTCCTTAGTGCTGGGATTAAAGGTGTGTGTCACCATACCCAGCTTAAAGTTAACTTCTAATACAGGGACAGAAAAATTATTTTTAAAGGTATAGTGTGTGTCTGTGTGTATAAGTGAGTGCAGGCAGTACGTCTGGAGATCAGGACAACCTTGGATCTTACTTTAAAGCAAAGTTTCTTGCTTGCTACTGTGTATGCCAGGCTAATGGCCTGGGAACATCTGGGGATTCTCAATAGGTGTGTAGGATTATAGATGTGTGCTGTTATATCTGAGGATGTGGGTTCTCTGGGTCCTAGCAATCCTCACACTTTGTGTGGCAAGCACCTTATTGAGAAATCTTCCCAGTCCCGTAAGACAACCTTTCTAGAGCAAGACATTTATCTCTAATTCCAAACTAGGAAGGCTAAGGCAGAAGGATTATGAATTCAAGGTTACGTAGTAAATCCTAGGCCAGCTTGAAGTATGTAGAGAGGCTCCACCTCAAAAGAAAGAAAAAAGGAAGAAAGGAAGGAAGGAGAGAGAGTGCTTCGGTAGTTTGTTCTGTGGTTATTTTGTGAAACCTAGTATAAAATGAAATTGCAGAGTCCTGTGTTAAAAAGAATGTAGGATTTTAGGTCCAGAGAGGGATAAAATTCTATAAAGACTCAGGAGATTCCATGCCTGTGGACCCCAACTTTTGAATTCTTAGCTGAGCTACAAAGAACTGAAAACATGGCTTCTGAGATGGGTAATTTATGAATTATGAGGATTATTTTAGGGAGAGTTTAGAACCACAGGGAAGGTTAGCTGAACACCCGAGCCTAAAGGGTGGTGTTCCTGGCTAGGAAAGGGGAGGAAGGCAGAGAAAGTCTCCCTTAAAAAAGGGGAAAGTTGCCGGGTGGGGTGGCACACGCCTTTAATCCCAGCAGAGGAGGATTGTCGTGAGTTCAAGGCCACCCTGAGACTACATAGTGAGTTCCAGGTCAGCCTGGACTAGAGTAAGACCCTACCTCGAAAAACAAAACAAAACAAAAAAAAGGGGGAAAGTCTGGGTATGGACATACACACACAGACACACACAAAGCAAAGCATGAGAACCCAAGTCACAAGATCCTCCACACATAGAGGACTAGAAAAGGTCAAGAGAATGTTAAAACACTCAAAGCTTAAAGAGAGATCAAAAATATAGCAAAATAGGAAAGTACCAAAAAACTAAGGCAGGAAAGTGTCCAGATCAGAACTCTTCTTCCTTCTCAACCTGAATGTGAATGGGGAGAAGGACGTGGACACTGTTCAGCTGGATCCAGAGGATGAAGGGAATTAAGAAGAGATTTACATGCAGTTAGACTCCTTTATAAGTTAGAATGAGCCTCATCACCAAACTCAGGTGTGTAAGGACAGACCCAATTGGTTGGTGGACTCAAGAGGCTGACCCAAAGCCAATCCAGGTGTGTAAATTGAGGAAGAAACAGGAAGTTGCTGCTGGGACGTGTTGCTAGAACTTGCGTCAGACGCAGGTTCTAGTCTTGATAGATTCTCAAAGTGCAAGAAATAGATCCTGGAGACCAGGTTGGTATTGGCCTTGTCACACTACTCATTATGCTGGGGCATGGAAGAATCAGATTCTGGAAACATCTCTTCAGTTAAGCATATAGGGTGAGTCAGAGTAGACAAGAAAGCACTGCCTTGAAGCTCCCCTCCCCCTCTACAAAGACAACACTGAGACCCATGTGCACACCCATAGAAACTGGCCTGAACTTAAACTCACTGGATGTAAACATAATCAGGCTAAGAGGGCAGTAAGCACACCAGAGTCTTGGTAGGATGAGAACACCCAGTTTTAAAGGTCAGTGCAAGCATTGGCATGGCCTCCACATAGCCAAGAACACTGAAATCCTTGCTGGGAAAGTATGACACCCTAGCACATTCAGAAAGTATCAGCTGGTAGGAAGGGCATTTTCCTGAGGGAACACCCCTGCGTGGTCTAGAAAACTCTTACCAAAGGCCTGACCCCTACTGATCCCTGCTTAGAAATTACTCAATGGGTTAGAAAGACCAGTCTAAACTATTTGAACTCCAGAGACATGCCATTCTCACCATTCTGGCTTAACCTGTTTGAACTCAAGGCACAGCAGCTGTTCTTCCACAAGCAGCCTAACTCCATTAGACAGCGCAGGAGACAACAGAATTATATCCACTGCAACAAAGAAGAAATCTTGATGGGTGTTATATTTTTTATTTTACTTTCATCTTGCTTTTAATTTTTATTAATATTCATATTTTCATTACTTCTTGCTTAGTTTTAATTTTTATCTTGCTTGGTTTTATGATTGTTTTGACTTTTCGTACATTTATTGTATTGTATTCTCACCACTATTTCTCTTACCTCCAACTCATGAACGATTGAGTCCCTCTCATTCCTACTTTTTCTCTTACTTTCTTCACCCCTCTTTTTCCTTTTGAATTTTAATTTTTTTAGATTTAATAATTTTAAATTGCATTTATCCTAGTAATATCTAATTCCTTTGTTTCTTAACCTTATTGGAGATGTAATTTAAGTACTCAATTGGTTTCAAAAATTAATTTTACTTACATGAGAGGGACATGGGGGAGAATTTACCCCTTAGTGTGTCTGGCTTTAAGTTGATACTGGGGAATTGTACTTGAGCTGACACCTTTAACTGCTGAGCAATCATCTCCCTAGCCCTCAATTTCTTTTTTCTGAATGTTCGTATCAAGTTTGTTGTCAAATCATTGTTGATGTTATGGTTGCTTGCTTCTCTCCTTATATAGTAGCAGAGATCATAAGACCAAAGGAAGACAAGTCATTAAAAAGATGTATAAAAATAAGCCACAAGAATGAGAAAAAGAAAATACAAACTGAAAGACAATCCATTCCAACAGGTGCACAAATCACAAGAATCACAAAATTCTATAATTATTCTATAATTCCTAAATAACTTAAAACAAAAATAATTAAATAATGGCCAAGAAAATAATTTAATATCCTATTGTTAAAAATGTCTAGCAGATATATGATATAAGGAAATCAATTCAGTACTTAAACAAGAAAATCAATAATATATATGACAAAATTAGGAGAGTATATGACAAATCCAACAATGTAGGAAAATATCAGTAAAGAAACTGAGATTCTATAAAAAGAATTAAACAGAAATTCTGGAAAGGAGTCAACCAATCAAATAAAAAATAAGTGGAAAGCACCTTCAACAGACAAGATCATGATGATAGCCATTCTGATGATCAGAGTAAGAGGGAATCTCAAAATAGTTTTTTTAAATTTATTTTTAAACATCTTTATTGTCAATAATTAGATACATATTTTTCTAATAAATAAAATATTAAAAAGGAAAATGTAATTTTTATTTTGTAGAAATATACTATTTTCATTTGTGTGGCCTTTCCTTATTATGATTATAAATGACTTTAAGAATAAATATTTATCATTTCTAAGAGTCAATAAATATTTTGGATGCAAAAAACAATACTTTTGAATTATGAAAAATGATGAGAAATAGTTTGGTTTTAGATTAATGCTTGAATTTGAAACCAAGCTCCACTTTTCTAATGTTATAATTCCTGGCTCAGATTATTTTTATCTTTCTTTGCTTAATTTCCTCCTCTTTTATTAATAATGATAGTGGTATCAGTAACTCCAGTACTGTACACTTTGCAGGTAAGTTCTAAGAATTTGACAAACTGGTGCCTAGTCAAGTGGTTGCTTATAGTAGGAAATAAGTTTTAGATATGATTTTTTATTATTACTTTGGTTGGCTCAAGGGAAATATATTGATATTACTAGATTTTGTGAAAAGTTTTAGAGGAACTGATTGACAAACTATAATAAAAGTCAGAGAAGAGTGCTTTAAAAGGTAGATTTGTTTTCAATAATGTAAAATCAGTATGCTATAAATCTTGGTAGATTTACTATTCCATCATATATTAGCACCTGGGTTTCTGAGAGAATACTATAGGTATTATAGACTTATAGTAGCTGTATATCAGAGAATTAACTCACATGCTCACAGTGTCAACAGTACTAAGAGTGACTGTTTCCTTATAGAGTGCACAACTGACTGAGATCATCAACAGTTTGATTGCCCCTCTCAACTTGTCTCCAACTTCCTCACCACTCTCCTCTAAACCCTGTAGTCACAAATGTCTGACTAATGGCATTTCAACGAGGTAGGTATTACTTAGGTAGTTTGGCTTCTAAATTTGACTTTGTTTATTTTTTTTATTTTTACAAGAAGTAGACCTTGGACACTGTTTTAGTTATCAATAAGTTCACAGAATTAATGTAATTTTAAAACTGAGGGAAGAACTTCATGTCTCTTAAAAACCATGCGAGTGTGCTAGAGAGATGGCTCAGCGATTAAGGCCTTTACCTGCAAAGAAGGGCCTGAGTACAACCCCCCAGTACCCATGTAAAGCCAGATACACAGAGTGGCGCACGTGTCCGGTGTTCTTTGCAGTGGCTGGAGGCCTTGGCACATCCATTCTCTCTGTGTCAGCTTCTTCCTCTCTCTCTCTCTCTCTCAAATCAATCAATAAATAAAACCATTGCTTGTGATAACATTTGCTGTAGAAGCATTGCTTTATTATTTTGCATTTTCTATCTTTTGTATTCCATGGACAGCTCCATGCTGTCCTTGCACTGCAATTTGGGAAAAAAAAGACTCTAGATATGATTTGGTCACAGAAAATTGACATACATTGTCATGAAATTCAGCTTAAACTTTCATTGTTTGTACCTTGACTTATACATGATAAAACCTCTGTAAATGTAACAGATAACTTTATAACAATTAGTAGTCTAATCTTTTTTGAGAAGTACATTTATTTTAATATTTAAAAAATTATTTTAATATTAAAATAACTGGAAGGTATGCTAATATATCATTTTACATATGCACATATGCATTATCTAATTTTTTTCAAATAAAATATAATCTCTGCCTAATTATAAGAGGACTAAGTATAGTTTTATATTAAGAAATGTTTATTTTAATAAACACATAATTTATTATAAGTACTTCTTTTTTACTTTTTATTTTTGGTTTTTCAAGGTAGGGTCTCACTCTAGTTAAGGCTGACCTGGAATTCACTATGTAATCTCAGGGTGGCCTCAAACTCAAGCCTCAGCCTCCAAAGTGCTGGGATTAAAGGCATGCACCATCACGCCTGGTCCAAGTGTTTCTTAAACTAAGTCTTAAGTTGCAAGTGCTTTTCTTTAACTTCTATATCTGCTTAGCTATTTTGAAAGTCTGATTTTCAATATTTCTGTAGTTAATTTATCCTGAGTTATTTCTCCTTTATTATGTGAATAATTTTTCTATTGGGTTTTTAACATCATCATTCCTTGCATCACTGATACTTTGAAAATAAAGACTTTTATAGATTTATATCTTATTTATTAGAATACTGATTATGAGATTCATAATATAGATAAGTTATTAAAAGTTGAAGTAGAAAAAGTTATATGAGCATTATGATTTGGGGCTAAACCCATTTTACATATTATTTTATCTGGCTTAAGCTAATCATCATGACTACATTTTGGGGGCCAGTCTGTAAAATAGCACTCTTTCTCTCCCCTCTATGTATATACACACATATACATCTATATGTAAAATATTCACATATTAATACCTGAATTATGATAGTATGCCAGTCACTGGACTAAACAGTTGTATGTAGTTTTGAACAAAAGCAGATATAATATCCATATTGTAGTCTAGTTGTGAAAAATGATACCACCTAAAATCACCCAAACAAATGTATAAATTTAAACTCTGATAAAATGTTATGAAGAAAATTTTCATTGTTAAAAGTATTATTTTGGAGACAGGCATGGAAGCTCCTGACTATACTCCCAGCATTTGGATGGCTGGGCTAGGAGGATTATAAGTATAAGTTCATGTGAGTTATGTATAGTGAGACACTGTCTCAGAAACAAGCATAAGAGAATATTACTTTGGAAAGATACTGCAGGGACAAAAATAAGAAAAATGGGAAGTAAACAAAGTCTTGGGTTATAAAGATCAGATTAGACAACTAATGTGATTTTGTTAATGTTTTTACATATTATCTGTTTTAGACTTGATGTAAACTCGAACAGCATAGGATTCTCTTTGGTTTGCTTAATTATATAGGTATTTTTAATACCTTGATTAGTAAGAGATATATTCTCAACATGCATAAATATTGAATGAATGAAATACTGTTCATCTTTCAATTTGTATGCCCAAAATACCTGAGATTATTAAACAGCAACAGTTTATTTTGGCTCACAGTTTTAGAGCTTTCAATGCACAATCCCATTCATTGGTTTGGGGCTAAGGATAAGGCAGTACATCACGGCAGGAACATGTTCACCTCATCAAGAGCCAATGAGATAAGAGGAAGAAGAGGTTGGATAACCCAGTCTCTTTTAAAGGGCATGCCTCCAGTGATTTATAGATCTCTCACTCACTACTCACCACCTCTTAAATTTCCCACCATCTCCCAATAGTGCCACCTGTGGACTAACCCTTTAATATGTGGTTCATTGGAAGACAGTAAGAATTCAGACTATGTTATAATACCTTTTGCTATTTCTTGCAGATAACTGACATTCTTAAAAAATAATTTTGAATTAGGAATGTAGCTGAGTTGGTAGAGTACTTGCCTAACATGCACAAAGCCCTGGCTTTGATTCCCAGCTCTGTATAAACTAGGAGTGGAAGCACATGCCTGTAGTCCCAGCACTTGGAAAGTAGTGGCAAGAGGATCGGGAGTTTAAGATCATCCTCAGATTGAGTTTGAGACCACCCTTAGTTACATAACATCTTGTCTCAAAAAATAAGTATGTTGCCTGGGCATGGTGATGCATGCTTTTAATCCCAGCATTTGGGAGGTAGAGGTAGGAGGATCGATGTGAGTTCGAGGCCACCTTGAGAATACACAGAGAATTCCAGGTCAGTGTGGGATCGAGTGAGATTCTACCTTGAAAAAACAAATATATAATATATATATATATTATACTTATTTATTTTACTTCTTATCTAATATCACTCTGGATTCAGAAATTCTAAGTGACATCAGTATCTGTAACATTTTGTAGTGAGAAAGCCTCTCTTGAAAGTATTCTTAGGAGCTTTCATGCTTTGATTTACTGAGCTAAATTCTTTTGTGGTGTTAGCTGTATTCTTTATTGTTGATGTGCCACCTAAATGACCTCACAGGTGAAATGTTTTAATTCTTCTAACAAAGCATACTATATCTAGTGTTACTCATTCTAACGTTATGTATCATCAGTTTGGCCACTATTTTGTGAATTGTCTGTTTTTAACTACACAGTACTTACTATTTGATATAATTTTTTAAGTATTTAAGGTCACTTTTCTAACATGCTAATGATTTCTTCTCATGTCTTTAAACTTTGGTACCTATTTGTATATTTGTTACTAACTCCTTGAATCCTAATACTCATCTCTTATTTAATGGCAGTATCTACCAGAGAAGTGTTAGAATCGGGTGGTCCCCATCCTCTCTCCTTTGTTAATCCTGGCAAAGTCTGAGACTTTAAGAACTAAAAAATTAACATTAAGTCTTCACACCTATGAAGCATTACATTTTTCATCATGGATGTTGTTATAAATATTTAGACTTCATATCTTAATGTTAAGCTTCATTGCTGTGAGGACATTATCGCCAAAGAAGGGAATTTATACATGAAATAAAGTCTAGATTTTTGTTTTTGTTTTTGCCTTAGTGAGTCCCAGAATGTGGTATGAAATTAAACTGCAATGAATCATTTACATGCTATTAATTTTCACTAATGGTAATTATCTCACAAAAATGCAGCCATACTTTCTGAGTATCATCATTGAAAAACTGCAGCTAAATTGTCAAACTGGTCGCTTATACAGTCTTTTTTTTTTTTACCTCACCATGTTTCCAAGTCACTTCTCAATTATGAGAAAACATTGTTTGTTAGCAATATGTTCCAAGCCAGTGTTTTGACTATAACTGTGGATTCCTATGAATGACATTAACTGTCACATTAGCCAGATGCATGATGTAAATAGGGAAATTACACTTCTCATGCTATATTTTTAAACTAGTGCCAGTAGGAACTATTTTCTTTTATGAGACATTTTCTTTCCCTTTTTACCTCCAATAACATAAGTGTAAAACCTATTTAAAGCAAATCCCAGTGATTGTTATTCTTAACTCCAAATAGTTTTGTAGATTTCCATAAGACACTTTTAAAACATACTCAGTATTTTATTTTCAGTTAGCATATGGTGCTTGTTTGAGATGGGGTCTCCTCTACGGTTATAACACCCTGAATGCTCTTGCTTTTGTCTGATCTTGGAAGTCAGCAGGGTCAGGCCTAGTTAATATTTGGATGGGAGATTAGGGTGTCATGTAGCCCAGGCTTGGCCTTGAACTCCAGATCCTCCTGCCTCTATCTCCCAAATGTACATTGAGCATACTGACTGTAATTTGTTATTATCATGCAGTTCTCTGTCCAGATTCACATTTGCATTCTTCCCTCAAAATTATCTTTTGTGATCAAAGTTATACTTAATTATTACATCTCCTTTCTCTTCCTATCAATAGCCATTTTAAAATGTATTAGAGCAGGTACATGCCCTTAATCCCACTAGAGGTAGGGGGATTGCCATGAGTTTGAGGACATCCTGAAACATGACGTAGTGAATTCTAGGTCAGTCTGGGCTAGAGCGAAACCCTACCTTGAAAAATAAAACAAAAATAGTATCAGCACAATACAAAAATAAAAGACCATAATCTTAAAAATATTAAGCCAAGAGTGGAGGTGCACATCTTTAATTCTAGCACTCAGGAGAAAGTAGGTTAGTCACTGGAATTTCAAGGCCAGCCTGGGACTACAGAGTAAGTTCCAGGTCAGCCTGGGCTATAGTGAGACCCTACCTTAAAAAAAAATTACTTTTCAGTACTGGGGATTGGATTGGATCTAAGGGACCATTGCTAGGCAAATGCGTTAACATGGAGCTATATCTGCAGCCCTCTTTTTATTCAATTTTGAGACACAGTCTAGGTTGTTCAAGCTGGTCTTCAATTTACTCTGTAGTCAAGGAAGGCCTTGAATTTGCCGTTAAAATACACCCACCTCCACCTCTCAAGTAGCTAGGACTACAAGGCTGAGGATATAAAAATGTCATCATAATGAAGCAGGTCTATGGGCAGTCTTGTTTCTGTACTGTTGGAGTGGACACATATGTCCTACCATAATGAGTTCTACAGTTGCAACCATCTTCAGACAGTTTGCCTCTTTGCCCTCTATGTCTAGTGTTCCTCAGATTCACTTGTGTTAAAATACTAAATCGAAAAAAAAAAAAATACTAAGTCGACCAGATTTAGTCTACATAAAGTTGAAATTGGTACCTAGTAGTGCTTGAGAAGTTTATTTATATGTAATGAATTAAGAATGAATTTCAGTGTGTTCATGTTAGACATAGGGAGTAAGACATAGTTTATTCTGAACCAACTATGAGTAACCACAGATTGTAAACACAGATTCAGGTTGCTACGAGTGATATGTTCCACTGTGGACACAGTTTAATGAAATGTTTATAGTAAAAAAAATACAAAACAAAAAATTAACAAAAAAAATTCATAAACCAAAGCATGTACCAAATATGTGGGTAGAGATATTAGGTAGGCCAGTTACAACAAAGCAGGGACATTTTGGTTATAAATTTGAGATGCTATCTTAAAGACATTCTTAGCTTGGAGTTGGTTGAAGCAAGGGTCTGTTAACAATTTAGTAATTCATACATTCCAAAGGTCTTTTCTGATTTAAAAAGAAGTTAGGTTAGATAGATAATATTGGTCAATGATAAAGAGACTAAAAATAGCCCAAGATAACTTCTCATCTGTAACATTCTAACTTTCAAGCTGTAGAATTTCAAAAATATATGTACCTTTAAAAAAAGTCAGTTCATAAAACCTTAAATATGTCAAAAATTAATATTAATAATTTTAAAATATGCTTGTTATTTCATTATTTTATAGTGTAGCCTTTATATCATTTTTAATGTATATATCTGCATGTGTTTGTGTGTGTGTATACAAAGGTGAGAGGCCAACGTTGGGCATTGTTTGCATCAATTCTATCCACCTCCTTTGAGACAGGATCTTTCACTGGTCTGAAGCTTTTCATTTAGGTAGACTAGCAAGCTCCAGGGATCCTCCTGTCTCCAGCATTAGGATTCCAGATGTGCACTGCCATGCCTAGCATTCTACATTGTGTACTGGGGATAAAACTCAGGTCCTCATGCCAACATGGCGAGCATTTACTGACAGAATTCCCCAGCCCTGCATCACACATTTTTAAAAGTTCCTAAAATATAATGGACAATTAACAATTTAATAAACACAATTAATAATAAATTCTATTGGGGGACATTATTTAAACTACACCAAGACCCAAAGCCAAAAAAGTCATATGACAGTTGAGAAAGAGGCTCAGTTAGATGCCACACCTTGAAAGAATGATAGCCTTGTCCTTCCTGGTCTTCCTGGCCTCCAAATTCAGGAGGTATAAATGTTACAAAACATACCCTGTGGTATTTTGACATCACAAAGCAAATAGTCTAGGATTTTAAATTATTTGTTTCATGGTTTTTCGAGGTAGCATCTCAGTGTAGAACATCATTAGCAATAATTAGCATGGAGGATAAAACATGAAGATGGCAATAAGTAGAAATAAGATATTCAACATCAGATAACAGGGAAAGAAATAGAAAAATTTGATGGGATTTATTTAACTGTTCTTTCTTAGACAGCATCTTACGCTGTAGTCCAGAGGGTTAAGTAGATTCACTATGTAGCCCAGGCTGGACTCTTAACTCACAGTATACCTCCTTTAATGGCCTCTTGAGTTCTAGAATTATAGGCATGAGCCACCCTGACCAACATGGTGGATTTTCATGATGCCTGGAATGATCAGTTTGCTAAATGTATCTTTTCCTTTCCAGGAAAAACAAATATGAACTTTCCTCTAGTTGTGACAGAAAAGCAAACTCAGTATTGTAAATTAATCTCAGTCACAAAAATGCATATTAATATGTTTACAGAAATTTTATTTGGAGTCAGAGGGACAATGTAAAAAGCAATTCATGCTATTTTAAGCAATCTTACTTAGAAGATTGTGATGCTGGGGTTTAGAGAAAATAATTTTGATGATTTAATGTGAGAGTTTATATTTATGACACTGCTATTTATGAATGAAACAAAAATCATATATTTATAGATGTTTTATAAAAGCAAGCTATGTAAGTTAAAACTTCTTTGTTTCTCTGAAAGAAGCTATTTCTCTGAAGCTGTGTTTTCACAGTTTAGGACACAATCATTTGTTTTCAAGGCAGTTCTGCTGTTCTGAAAATTTTTGCCATCAGGAATTTTGAGTCTTTTTTGGCTCCATCTCTGGTGCCTTAGGGTGATAGACTGTAGGTGACCATCCAACTGCATCTGCAGCATCTGGAGCCTCATCTCCACTGAGAATAAGCAGCAGGGTAGGGCCAGCAGAAAGGATGCCAGATGTGCTGTAATTATTGTATTTACAAAAGAAGTTGGTTTCATGTTCATCACTTTTCACACTTTTAAAAAAAGGGGGGGGGAGAGGGATTTTCTGTCAGTCTAAATTTGAAAGCAAAGCCAAGTAAATAAATGTAGCTGTTTCCGAACTCATTGAAATGGTATACAATAAGCTTATTTAAGAGAAACTGAAAATGCAGTGAAGAGACTTTGGTTCTTTTAAGCCTTTAATTCTAATGTAATTTCAGTCATATACAAAAAGGAAGTTGATAAAAATATTTAAAACTGTAGTGCAGGTGAATTATTGATTTATAATGAACATTTATGTTATAGTAGAGAAATTTTGAACACTTTAAATTTCAAGATATTTTAGCAAGAGAAAACAAATTATTTTTACGATTCAAATATGTAATCTTCTATTGATTAATAGCTATTTCATCAATTTTTATTAAAAATTGGCTAAAATGAACACTTTTCTATCATAATGGACCAAGGAAATTGACATGTAACTTTCTTTGTCTCTTTTATTTTACCCCTCCCCCAATCCACTCTCAATTATTTTATGGCATTTCAGTGCTTCAGAGAATTTAGATGAGCTCTCTTCCTCTAGTAGCTGGTTACTTAATCAGAAGCACAGTAAGAAAAGGAGGAAAGACAGGATAAGAATGAAATCTCCATCCCTGACTATCACGAGTACTGCTGCCAGAACAAGGCCACTTCAGAGTTTCCACAAAAGAAAGCTCTACAGACTGAGCCCCACTTTTTGGACTGCTCAGGTAAGGCTGCATTGGGAAAAACATGAACAATGATTTCACTCTAAGTAAATTTTAAATAAAAGTGGATGTGTATTATCCAAAGTTATTTGGCATAATTACATGTAGAAAACTTAAAAGAGTTTATAAACGCAGATATTAACAATACATATGTAGGATCTGATAGTTTTTCAAAAATAGCCATGAATTCTGAAATTTCTCTTATCCACAGCTTTTCTTTTAATTGTTGCTGATGGTCTTTTTTAATGCAGGACCTCCTGCATGCATTCTACCATTGAGGTATGCCCTAACCTCCAGTTTAAAAAAAAATGTATTTTTCTATTTTCCTGAAGCTAATTTTGAAGAAAATTAAATGTCATGAGTTTTAAAATACAGGCAAAGACAATAAGGAAACAGCAATGTAGTACATAATTTAATGAATATTTTATCATATGAAAATGAATAAGATTAGTATGGAATATCTTATTGTTATGAAAAAGCAAAATAATGGAGTGACATTGAAAGAACCCAGGTGTTAGATTGAAGAAGTTTCTTCTGACCAAATCTATAACTAATTGAACATCAAAATATAAAAGGACAGTTTGAGCCATTGAAAACACATGAGTTCATACTGACTATAAATAAGGTAGCTTGAAAGATTAGATAGATGATAGATTAGATAGATAGATAGATATTATTTATTTAGGAGAGAGAGAGAGAGAGAGAGAGAGAGAAGCAGATAAGATAGTAGGTGCCAAGGCACCTATTCTACTGCAAGTGAATTCCAGATGCATGTGCCACCTTGTACATCTGGTTTTACATGGGCACTGGGGAATTGAACCTAGGTCTTGGGCTTTGCAGGCAACAAGCACCTTACTGTTGAGCCATCTCTCCAGCCCAGTAAGGACTTTTCCATAGAGTATAGTGTTAACTGATAAATGTGGAGTGAATGAAAAAAGAATTATTTTTTAATTACCATAGAAAAGATTTACTGAGCAAGGATTATCAAAGAGTAATAAATCTTGGGTCAGGACTCAGGAGTTTTATAGGGAGCAGAATATTTGCATGAACATGAAGTGCAAACATCTTCCTGCCACTATCCAGGGGACTTATTATAATTGTATTATGAACATACTTTGAAGAAGTTATGAAAATTAAAGCTTTCTATGAAAATACAGTATTTTACAGATGTGCATAATTTTAAAGATGAGAAATAAAATCAAAGTCAGAAATAAGCTGCCAAGAAACAATTGGCTTCAGCTCCTTAAAAATTATCAACATTGTATCATGAGGAACTATCTTTAGAGACTAAAAAAGGTATCTGACAACTGATTTATAGTAAAGAATATTTTTGGAGGAGAAAAATTCTTAGGACAAGGAGAAAGCTAGACTGTGACAGATTAGATAAGTATTTACCAGGTTGGTGATGTAGCATAAGGCTAGAATACTTGTCTAGCATGTGCTGGGTTAAGTTGTGAGTACTGCAGAAAGTGCCGAATTTACTGAATGTGACAAAAATCACAAAAGAAAACAGCCATTTCTAGAAAACACCAATTGAGATCTTAAAGGTAAAAGTAGCTAAACCATCCATTGTATTAAATAAATTAACTATCCTATACATCTAGAGTAGCATTAACCATGTCATCCTTGGAGGAATTAGTAAATGACCATTGAAATCATCCCCATAGCATTTAACTCTTTAATAGAATACTGTTTTAGGAAAAAAAAATGGGGAGAGGTAGGAATTCTTGGTGTAGTTCGGGAATCAATATACAGGTGATTATCACTTCCTCTGAAAAAACTAAAAAATAATTTTATTTTTATTTTAAAATAAACCTGGCATGGTAGCACTCATCTTTAATCCCAGCACTCAGGGATGCAGAGGTAGAAGGATCACCCTGAGTTCAAGGCCACCCTGAGACTACATAGTGAATTCCAGGAATTGTAGGTCAGCCTGGGCTAGAGAAAAACCCTATCTGGGGGGGGGAAGTGAAGGGGGAGTCACACACATACACACATTATGACTACTAAAGATATTAGCAGGACTTGTGGTTTTAGCTCCAAAATACAAAGAAACTATAAGCTATCACTCCTATCCTTTAAGCAAGACAGTGAGCAAATTAAAAATCTGCCTTTCCAGAGAACTTTAAGTTGAGATTTTTAGGCTGATACCCTAAAATATGGAGAGACAGAAAACTCAGAGAGCCATTAGCTAAGATCTGTTTACAGAAGTAGAAGCATAACAGCAGTACACTGTTAGGAACACTTAGGTGGTGATTTTGATGAATTGCTTGAGGCTGGTATTAATTAGCTTAACAGTTAGAAAATGCTGGGAGCAGAGTCTTGGATGGACTCCCCACCTAGACGCCCCAATGGGCCTTATCTGTAGGCACCCACTATGTATTCATGAAAAGCCCAGAGGACTTCTAGTGCTGTAGTGTGCAAAGAGAAGAGCTGCAAGCAGCAGAGTAAACTAAAATGACAATCCTGTGAGGTTGAAAATTCCACATGTATTTAAACAGGGGACAATACTGATCATTGTATTTTCCATTTTTCTCTTTTAAGTGCTTTTAGTCTTGTTTTTCTTGGTTTTGTTTTGTTTGGTCTGGTTTTATGTTGCTTTGTCTTTCTCTTACTGCTTTCTCTTATATGCTTTTCCTCTCACTCACTCCTTAGTTCCTTTTACCCCCTTTTCCATACTTTTCTCTTATTGAGAAATGCTCTTACAGCATTAGTATAAAGTAGCTTTTAAACTCCTTATACTATTAGTACACACATCCTTTCTTTTCTAACATTATTGAGGATGTAGGCTAAGTAGCAATTGCTTTTTACTATATTTTAATAACTATTTTGTAGTCAGATAACTTTTTGTTACTAATCACAGCTTAAACCTTATATGTAGTTAGGGTTATAAGTGAAAGAAAAGACTACCCATTAAAAAATCATAAATAAACAAATTAGAAAAAAGAAAAACTTAAAGACATGTCCATCCTGGTATATACACCAATCTCTTACAAGAAACATGAGAAATAAAGTCAATAATGAGCCCTCTAAAATGTCATAATTCCTTAGCTGAAACTAAATATATTGAAATTTGATCAATGACACTAAAGAGGAAGATTCCAAGACGCAGATGAATAAGTCAAGACCTGAATATTAAAAAGTAAGCAATATGAATGAGAAAGTCAACAACATGAATAAAAATTTCAGCAAGAAAACTGAAATAATAAAGCAGTGATCAGGGATGAAAGACAAGGTCAAGGGAATATTGCATTCAGAGAATAATAAAGAAAAAAATTAAGCATGACCATGACTTTCAAAAATCTTGGAAATGACCAAAAGATTAAACATAAAAATACATGAGTTAAAAGAGCTGAGTTTCCCACCATGACTCAGGGAGCTTTGCGTAAGAGGGGGTGGAAAGATTGTAAGAGCCACGGTGGGGAGAATATCCAGAGACATGGCCCCCTTAACAACAACACACAAAGAAAAATTGGCTACTGCTTACACAACTCATAATCCCCTATCCCATGGATCGGTCCAGCAATCCCACTGAGGAGAGCCCTCAGAGGGTTGGAGACAGGGAGGAGGGAAAAGGGGGTACCACCACAAGACTTGTTCATACAGTGTTTCTAATTATTAACAATAAAGTTAAAATTAAAAAAACTGAGTTTTAAGTTGAAGACATAGAAACCCTATTCTATTATATAAATAGAAAATTCCCTAAACCTAGGGAAAGACATAAACACCCAAGTATTAGTGGCATTTAGAAGCCTCAGTAGACATGACAATATGGGCTGTCACATCAGTTAAAATATTAAGATGACAACACAGAAACAGTATTAACAGCTATAAGAGAAACCAGTGTGCAATAAGGAAACTATAGCAGGAGGACTTCCATGAATGTGAGGTCACTTGGACTATACAGTGAGTGATAGACCAGCCAGGGCTACAAAGTAAGAGATGTCTGAGCTAAACAAACAAACAAACAAACAAACAAATGCATGCAGTGAAAGAAAAAGGCCAATGTACTTACAGTGGGAATCCTATCAGAATACCATCAGAGCTCTCACCAGACTCTCTAAATCCAGAAAAGCATGGAATGATCCAAACCTTGACACTATGGCTACCAAGATTACTATATCCAGTAAAATAAACCTTCAAAATTGATGAGAAATAAAAGACCTTCCATGATGAAAACAGCTTGAAAAATTCATGACCAAAGAGCAGGCATTGAAAGATATGCTGAAAGGAATTCTACACCCAAAGAAAGGAGTGTCATGAGCAGACAATTTTGACAGGAGTGGCACAAGGGTTGGTTTATTCATAAAAACATAGGCCAATTCCCCAAAACTCCTGACCTGGCTAGTCCGTTTGGTGCGATCCGTGACTTTCCTTCTTCCCCTAAAGGCCAAAGTTCAGGCACTGGCCTAGGGCGGATGGGCACCACTCCAGTTGGGAAAGGAGCGGGGAGAATGCTACAGATTCTGGCTCCAAGGTGACAGGGTGACATCACACACAAGTGTCAGAGAGGCATCTCAGAGCATGGCTTTTTTAGGTCAGTTTATATACTTCCTTTAGCTCCTGCAGCCATTATCATGTATCTTATAAGTACTGACCAGACCTTACACAGCCAAAAGCCTTAGGCATTTCCCACACACTCAAACTGACAGTTAAAATACATCTATATTATTTTCTACATCTTAACAATAGTGTATTACTATTACATTGATATATAATATACAGTAAAAAGCACTCTTAGCTATATTCTAACAATACTTTTAAGCTTCTTAAATATTCCTTTACTCTTAATACTAACTTGCCACACATTTAAATTGTAACTCTAATTATTTAACCACTATTCTTAACTAAAACATGGTCACACTTTAAGTTTACCTATACCTACTATATTAACATTTCATCCTTTAGTTGTGGTCAGGTTGTGTTTACTATTTCTTCACACATACTTGTTTCAGTATGCTTCTCACATTACATTATAATTATTATTTCATTATGTCTAATAAATTTGTTATTTATTATTTCACTTAAAGCACACTCCTCACAAGGAGTAAGAAAAACACACAAACATGAAAGACAAGGAAAGAATAAAATGAAAGAGAGAAATGAACACACACAATCTAGAAAAACAACCAACAAAATTACAGAAACTAGCAAATACCTCTAAATAATAAACTTAAATATCAATGATATCTATTTACTAAGTAAAATATACAGATTAGCTGATTGGGTCAAAACAAAAGATCCAATTCTTTCTGCAAGAGACACACCCAACTGACAGTGACACACACTATCAATAAAAGGACTGCAATTTCGAATATACCAAATTAAATGGAAACTGAAAACAAGCAGGATTAGCCAATCTTGTATCTGAAAAGTAGACTCAAGTCAAAATTAGTCAGAAGAAATAAAGTTATTAGGGGCTGGAAAGATGGCTTAGCAGTTAATGTGCTTGCCTTCAAAGCCTAACAACCCAAGTTCAATTTCCCAGTTCCCATGTAAAGCCAGATGCACATGGCAGCACATACATCTGGAGTCTGATTTCAGTGGCTGTAGGCCCTGGGATACCCATTCTCTCTGTCTCTTTTTTTATCTTTCTCTCTCAGCTTGCAAATAAAATAAAAATTTTTTAAAAAATTAAAAAGAGCTAAAGTTACTATATATTAGTACAGAGAACAAAACACCAAGAAGACCTAATGATACAAATATTTATTCAGCAAATAATTGATTCATAGAACAAATACTCTCAGACATAAAGGGACAGATATGTTAGGATACAATAATAGTTGGGGGTATTAGTACCTCATTCTTATTAATAGATCATCAACACCAAAAAAAAATCAATAACTAAATTTCTGAGTTAAACTACATCATAGATCAAATGAACTTAAACACACATCTACAGAATTTTCATCCAAAAGCTACCAAATATATTTTTTTTGAGCTCATGAAACTTTCTCTGAAATAGGACATATTTTAGGCCACAAACCAAGTCTTAATAAGTACAAATGAGCTGGGGATGATGGGGCATGCCTTTAATCCCAGCACTTGGGAGGCAGAGGTAGGAGGATCCAATATGAGTTCAAAACCAGCCTGAAACTATGTAATGAATTCCAGGTCAACCTGAGAGAGATAGACCCTACCTTGAAAAACAAACAAACAAATAAAAAGTACAAAAGAACAGAAACAAAATTGTTATATCTTATCAGATCATAATAGATTAAAACTACAAGCCCAAAGAAACTATATTAATTATACAAATACAGGAACAGTATAATGTTGACTGTCCAGTGGGTTATTGAAGAAATCAAAGAGGAAATTTCAAATTCTAAAATAAAATTAAAATACAATATAAACTACAACTCTTAAGATCTAAAGTTGTCAGTTCTACGAGGGAAGTTTAAAGCTATGAGGGCCTATTGTCAAACAACATTCAACAAAAACCCAACCAATGAAAATAAATAACCTCATTAATGGTACACTTTCAAAGTGTCAAAAAAAAGCCCAAACTCTCAAAACTAGATGATGGAAATACAGTGGCAAGATAATGAAATGGAGACCAAAAGAACAATACAGAGAATTGGTGAAACAAATGTTTGTTCTTTGAAAAGAGAAATGAGTGGAAAACCTTAGCCAAATTGACCAAAAGAAAGAGATCCAAATTAACAAGATCAGAAATAAAAATTTAAAAAAGATAAATTTTTATCAGTAACCAGTGAAATTCAGAGGATCATTAGGGAATACTTAAGAACTAAAAATAGAAGCATATCATGTTCCAGCTATACCACTCATAGATATATATCCAAAAGAATCCAGGTTAGCATAGCCTGAGAAAATTTCACAACAGCCAAGTCATAGAATCAACTCAGGTGTCCATAAACAAATAAATGGATAAAAAATGTGGAATATATGCATATACTACTATTTAGATATAATGAAGAAAATTATGCCATCTACAGGAAAATAAAAGGAATCATCGGGGCTTGGAGAGATGGCTCAGTAGTTAAGGTGCTTGCCTGCAAAGCCCAACAACCCAGGTTCAATTCCTAGTACCCACATAAAGCCAGATGCACAGTGGCACATGCATCTGGAGTCTGTTTGCAGCACCTAGAGGCCCTAGCTTCCCCATTCTCTCTCTCTCTCTCTTTCTCTCTCTCTGCTTGCAAATAAAAATATATAAAAAATAAAAGGAATCATCATGTTAAGTGAATAGACTAGGTTGTTAATACTTCATGTTTCTCTCATATACAGAAGGATGACTATTTGGGGAAAGAAGAGGATTGGTGGGAGGACTAGGAATAGAGTTAAGAAGGGTAATGAGTAAGATCAGAGAACATGCCAAACATGCATGCATGCCTGAGAATGCCATACTGAAACATAATGTACAATGAATATATGCTAATACAAATTACAATGTACTAGAATAAAGCCAAAAAAAAAAATAATTAACCAGGAAACGAAACAGAGACACAAGAGGACTATGAAGTATCTGGTACCTCTATCTTTCCTTTGCTTTCTCCCTTTCTCATTAATCATTGTATTTAATGATGCGTATTTATAAATCATTAAATATAACCTGACTTCTAGATTGTATAACACCATAATAAAAGGGTTATTTGCTTCTGATTACATAGAATATCACGCTCATCATTCAACAAAAAAATTGAAGGGCATATTAGAAATAACACCTTGAAGAGACAAAACATTTATTACAATCAGCCACAAATATGACAAAATAATGGAATGACAAAAATCATAACAATTATGATTAATATGTTATGGGATGAAATATAAAGCAGAAAATATGTAAAAATAAGATTGGCAATATAAAGAGATCAAAACTCTTAAGAAACATCAAAAAAAGTTAATGCTACCAATTGAATGTACTGAAACTTAAGTATGCCTATCAGTAGTCTGGATGTAGCCAAGGAAAGATCACCACACATAGCAAAAACAAAAACTTTACAAGCTGAAATGCAGAGATTAAAAGGAATGGAAAAAATGTAACAGAACAGAATTCTGAGATAACTTCAGGTGGTGTATCAAATAGATAATTGGAATACTAAAAGGTGAGAAAAAGATTATCTGAGGTAACAATGGATGAAAAATTTGTGGAATCAGTGACAAACACCAAGACAGGCATGGTCAGAGTCACATGGTCACATCATCAGAGAGGGAGGGAGAAAGAGGAAGAGGGGAGGGGGAAGAGAAGAAGGGAGAGAGAAGAAAGGGAAGGAGGGGAGAGAGAAGAGCAGGGCCAGTCTATAATGCTTTAAGGCCCACCACCAGTGACAGGCTCCAGCAAGGCTCTACCTCCTGAACTTCACCAACGTTCTCAAGTAACATCACCTTTGTTACTGTCATAGTCAGCCAAACGCCACCGCTGGGATGAATCTCCAAACAGGCACAATTTTGGGGAGGAAAGTATTTATTGAAGTAACAGATCCAGGGGAAGTTCCAGAAATGAATGAAAGGGCTGGCCCCCTTTCATTGATCCAAGCAGAGAGACAGAGGCCCAGCACCTCAAAGCCAGCAAGCACCTTTAACACAATGTAACTCACAAAACAGCAGGATTGCCAGACTTGGGTTCAGGCTGCTCTTTTGCATATGTATCCCTAGAATTTTGCATCCAATTTAGAAATACCTCAGGGCCAGACCCTAGGAGGCCAGGCCAAAATAACACCTCCTCCAGCCAGAAGGCTGGAGACAATTCACAATTATAATAAACCTTTGATTCTACTGGGGGACATCTATTTAAACTATCACAGGGACTTTTTTCAAAAATATTAACTATGGGGGCATTATATTCAAAGCATCACATTCTAACCCCAACCCCCCATGAAGTTCACTAGCATTTCATGATTCAAAGTGCATTCAGTCCAATATTAAAAGTATCAGGTTTTTTAAAAAAATGTTTTATTTATTCATTTTCAAGCAGAGAGATAGAGATAGAGAATGCACCAGGGCCACCACCTTGTGGGTCTCACTTACGTGGGACCTGGGGAATTGAACCCAGGGCCTTTAGGCACTGGAGGCAAGTGCCTTAATCGCTGAGCCATCTCTCCAGCCCCCAAAAGTATCAGTTTTTATCAGTCACAGCACTGTACAAAGGTCCAAAGTCTCACCTGAGACTCAAGGAATTCTGTGAGCCCTGTAAAATCAAAAGTTCCATGTGTCTGATATAAAATTGCACCTAATGAACATTTTCATTCCAAAAGGAAGGAATTGGGGCAAAGGAAGGAAAGTACCAAAGATTGAAAATCATCAGAGCAAAAACCAAATCCTGCAGCTCCATGTCTGGGACTCATGATAAAATAGCCTGAGCTCTTGGGTAGCTCTGCTCTTAGCTGCTGTGCAGTCTGTATAGCTCCATTTGGGTGAGATAAACCCTAAGCCCACAGCTTTCCTGGGTGGATCTCCCATGGTTCTAGCATCTCCCACCTCCTGGGAGCTCCTTCGCAATTTATGGTTCATCTGCAGCTTCACACGATGGCCTCAGTAGCTCTCCTGAACCATGAAATACTCCATAACCCCCATATACTGCACATTTTATGCATTCACAGCCAGTGCAAAGGGATGAAGTGGGCTTCCCATGGAACAAAGCTGTAGCAGCTGGACCTTGGGAAGCAGACTTCTTTCTGCAGTTGGAATTCTGCTTTTCTTTTCAAAAGAATTTGAATTCTCCCTATCGTAAACCTTTAGTGGGTTGGGTGTTACTCAGAGCATTTTCTCTATGCAGAGCTTCAGGCTTTTCTTTAATGGTGCTAATATTCTTCACAATGATAGCTGAAGCAGGTGCAGTTTCTGTGTAAGATTAAACTTGCTTTTGCTTATGTTTCTTTCTGTGCTCAACTTTATATTTTTCATATCTTTTTTTCTCTGCATTTTGATCTTTTACTTAGATTTTAATCAAGGGAGATAGAAGCCAAACCACAGACTCAATGCTACTTCATCGTGAAGTTTTCTCCACCAAACACAGTCCATTACTTTAAAATTAAAGTTTGGTTAATTTCTTAGGCAATATGCAGGATGCAGCCAGTTTCTTTGCCAGGAAATCATATGAATTAAGTCTAGCACTATTCCCTTTTAGCGTCCCTCCCCCCCCCCCTCAGGAATACCACGAGTCTGTACTCCAGAGTCCAAATTTCTCTCAGCCTTCTGGTGTTCCAAACCACCAGAAAGAGCATTGAAGAAAAATGGTTTTAATTCAGCATATAGTTCCAAAGGATAGAGTCCATCATGCTGGGGAAAGCATACCAGGAGAAGCTCCTGGTGTGCCACATTATACCAGCAGAGAAGCAAGGAGGAAGGAAAGAGAAAGGGAGGGAGCAAGAAAGCCAAGTGGGACTTGCTTCCCTCCAGCAAGGCTCCACCTCTCAAAGGTTCCACAACATTCCCAAAGAGCAACACTTTCCTGAGGACCAAATATTCAAACACATGAGCCTATTGGTGGTGGGGACTGGGACAGTATTTTCTGTCTACTACTTGATGAAAATAGAGAAGAATAAAGAATAAAGCATTTAAATGTTGAAAGGTAGGAGCAACTGTGATAGTGTTATTTTCCCAAAAGCTGATCATGCCTGAACCTATGGTTTGAATCATGTCTACCTCAAATCAGGTTGAAGTCCTTACACCATGTACCTCAAAATATGACCTAATTTGGAAATAGATTTGTTTCAGAGGTAATTACAGAAGATGCTCAAGGTAGGCTCTACTCCAGTATGACTGGTACGCTTATAGAAAGGTAGAAGAAAACAATCCAGCTGCTATGTTGTGACTTCAAGCCTCCAGAGCTATGAAACAGAAGACTACTCCACTGTACTTTGTTATGACATGCATACCTAGTTATTGCTGTGACTCTGTCAATAGGGTCTTGTTATATAATGTTAAGGAACTTGAGGTCTTTGGATGTTGGATGAGTTGTAAATCCAGCGAGTCAATTTTTTTTTAAAGAGAACACGGGGGGGGGGGGGCAGAGATTTTAAACATAAAGACAAACAGAAGAAGGCAAAGAAATTGATGAAGGCAAAGAGTAGAGGTATGGTACCATATATCAAGAAATACCAGGAGCCCCCAAAGCTGAAAAATGCAAGGGTTGATTTTCTTACAGAGCTTTTGAAGGAAGTAACATTTAAATTTCAGACAGCTGGGCTACATAGTGATAAGAAAATTGTTAACTACTTTAAGCGCCTAATTTATGCTATTTTGTTATGAAAGCCCTAAGAGTTTGGTACCAAGAAATAAGGTGTCGACATAATATATTCCTAAAATGGTGAAGTGGATTTGAAAATGGGTAATAAGGAAAATTTTTTAAGGTCCATAGCGGAAAGTACTTAGGTTCATGTAAGAGCTCAGGAAAAAAAAAAGTGAAGATGGAAGACAAAGCTGTTATCAGCACAGGTCTGTGCTGCCATTAACAGAACATTTTTAGAAATATTAAAGTTGCCTTTGGTGAGATCTCAAAAGGAAATGAGCAACATTTTATTGGAAACTAGAGGAAAGATGATGTGTGTTATGAAGCAGTAGGAAAGATGGCAGAATTATTTTCAACGATGAGTTAGAAATACAGAAATCTTAAGTAGTGAACTTGCTTATTTACATGAGGAAATTTTCAAAGAAGGTGTGGGATTTGTGGGCTGATTTCTTCTGGCTGCTTTTAACAAATTATGTGAAAAGAGGTAACTGCTAAGTAAAAAGGAACCATGACACAATGACTTGGAAAATTCTTACCCTATTAGAAAATGCCATATTCTGGAGAGAATGTAAAACATGGAAACTTTAAAAGTTTTCCAAATACTAGGTATATAATTTATGGATAGAATCATTATCTAACAGAAGCCAGGTAGAGAGATAGGGCTGGCAATAGTGTATCAGTGAAAATACTCTTTTGCCTAAGGACATGGGTCCTCTAGACATATGTGGGAATCCCACAAGGTTTCTGAGAATTTTATACCATCAGGACCACTACAAGCTTAGTCTGAAAGGAATGGAGACTACACAAAATGAAAGCCTTTGAGAATACCAAGATTTCATAGTCAGGAAATTAACTTATAGAAACAGTTGTAGTTCTTGCACTATGCCTTCAGACAAAGGAAGGTACATGATAGACACTAAAGTGAATGAAAGAAGCCTTTAGAAAAAAGCTATCTTCGGGTCCCTAGATTACTGATTTCTGATGCAAATATCATAAATCGGAAACAATTATTAATTTACTATCACTGCCCACCGCCCACGGAGGCAATGATAAAACACACACACACACACACACACACACACACACACACACACACACACCGCTTATGGGTGGAAGAATGCATGTTCTCTCTTTATTGCTCTTTCTCTACTGCCGAAAATGAAACAAAATATATAGAGCCCCTTGGCCAATCAGGAAGCTGTTGGTCAGTCTATGATAAGAACCTGTGCGCATGGCGGGCATGATGTGCAATAGCCAATCAGGACTGCCTCCTGAAGCTTGTTTACAAACCAAGCCCGTAAACTGCCAGGTGCCATCCTGAGATTAAGCTAGGTTGTGCCTCCGTGGGCCCCCAGAGGCATTCCTCCCCGACAATTTACCCTTTGATAAAAATATTTACTTTGTTCTGCAAAGGCAGTATTAAGTTCAAGGGTTTAGAATGTGTGAAAAATAAGTTATGAAATTGGGCCCACCTTTGTTTAGTGCATATATGTTTAGATTCTGAGGCAGGGCCTCACTCTAGTTCAGGCTGGCCTTGAACTCATGGTAATCCTCTTACTTCCATGTTGCAGTCAGCTTCCAGTAGCTGGGACAAGCATCCAACCATTTGCAGCTTTATGGGAGGAAAGGGTTTATTTTGGATTTAGAGTCCAGGGAAGTTTCATCATGGCAGAAACAGCGGGCTTACTCCAGCATGCATCACAGCAGAGAGAAGCCAACACCTGCAAATGCCAACAAGCAACGCTCCCCCCAGCTCAAACTACTCTGCACACTCCAAGATTCATTCCCTCTAACAGTTACTTGTTTGCTTGGGCTGAAGTTGCAAACTCAATTTTAATAAAATACCTGAGTCTATGGGACCATATGTTTAAACTATCACATTTAAACTACCACACTCAGCCTCCTAAGTGCTGAGATTAAAGGTGTGAGGTACCACACACAACCTGATTTATTTCTTCTGACTAGTTTTAGCTAGAAGTCTATTTCATCAGACATTAGAAAAGTGACACCTCCTTATTTCCTAGTTCCATGTGCTTGGCATAACTTTTGCCATCATTTTGTATTAGTTACTTTCCTTGTCCAAAAAAGAGAAGGGTTTAGATGAGCTTACAATTTGAGGGGATACTGTCCATCATGGTGGGGGAAGGCGTGGTAGCAGAAGCATGAAGCAACTGGTGTGATTCAAACCAGACCAGGGAAGCAGAAAGTGATGAATGCTGATGGTCAGCTAGCTTTCTTCTTCTAATTCAGTCTGAGATCCTATCCCACGGATCTCAACTGTCCGCAGGATGAGTCTTCCTATATTAATCGACAGAAACGAGAAATTCCCTGAGATTTTTTTTTCCATGGTGTCCTTATGCCCTATTAAATGTACAATCAAGATTAATCATCACAACTCCACCCCATTGTCAACTTGACATCAAAACACTTCAGTTTTAAGCTTTACACCTCCACTCCTGTCCCAACAGCTCATGTTCATCTCATAATATAAAATACATTCAGTCCAACTTCAAAAATCCCCATAACCTTTAACAATTTGAACATTGTTCAAAAGTGCAGAGCTAGACTGGGAGGATGGTGTAGTGGTTAAAGGCATCTATTTGAAAAGTCTGCTGGCCTGGGTTCAATTCCCCAGTACCCATTTAAAGCCAGATTCACAAAGTGATCCATGCATCTGGAGTTCATATGCAGAAGTCCTGGCATGCCAAGTCTCTCCCCTTGCAAATAAATTTATTTTAAAACTGCAGTTTATTATAAGACTCATACAATCTTTTAACTATAAGCCTCTTCAAAAACCAAGTTATTTGCATCTAACAATGGTATTGAATTAATATTCACATTTCAAAAGGGAGGAATAGGAACATATGAAGACTGGACCAAAGCAAGATTAAAACCCAGCAGGAAAAACAATTCCTGCAGCTTCATGTCCTGCATCTGTCCTCAAAGGTCATGTGAAGCCCCTCTCCTTTAGCTCTGCCACCCACAGCCCATTTTGAGCTGGCTACACTATAAATTCAGCTTTCCTCAGAGGACATCTCATGGTCCTGGCATTTCTAACATTCTGGGAGTTCATTGCAACTTGGGTTTCAACTTCATAGCTTCACAGTGAGGCGCCTCTCAGGGCCTCCTTGTAAGAACTGTTCCCATATATTGCCTGGCCTTGGTGGCTCTCTGGAACTATGGTAGAAGACTCTATGATGCCTACAATCCTGCATCTTTCATGTTTGGGAAACCAGCACCAAATGAGCGATGCTACCAAGTTCTGCTGCCAGCTGGACCCCTTGGACCAGTTACAGCAGCCTCTGTGTGCTGAGCCTGGTTATACAATTCCCTAGGCAGTTGTTTTCAATCAAGGAACTCCTTTAGTGATATCAGCAACAAGAAAAGTAACTAATAGTCAGTTTACAGATGCTGGTCCAGTCAGTGAGCAGTGCTGTATAGGTGGAGTCTCAAGTGCGGGTCCTACCTCTGGGCTCCATGAGTACATCTACAAAAGGAGTTGCCCTCTCAACTCCTGTGTAATCCTTCCTGATGTCTTAGAGCCCTTGTCTAAGTTCACCTATAGACTTTGACCAGGTTTCCACCTCATTCAATACTGTGCAGTTCTGGTTCAAATTCTTCCCCATTTTAGCAGTATTTTGCCAGCCAACTCTCAGCAACTCTCAGCAAGTGACACTTGTTCTGAGTTTCTTAAGAATGCAGTTCACAGAGGTCTGGGGTAGATGAGCTGCCAATGCAGTAGGAGTCTTTTTGAAAGGGCATTTTGCTGTTGCTCTGTGGAATGTCAAGTACTGAGCATGCAGCACTGAGAAATGAGGGGGTTTTCCTATGTCTCCAACTGCCAGTTCTGGTGCCACACTGGCTCCCCATACTTTTTTCTGAAATAAGTGACATTTGATTAGATTTGACTGAAGTGAAAAGCAGACAGAAATCCTGAGTTAAAACATTCAATTAAATGAGTCATTAAATATATACAAAAACTAGCAAACAAAAAAAAGAATGAGATTTTAGCTGATCTTGTTGGAAATAGTTAAGTTACCTTGCATAACAGCCTACTGTAATAAATAATAATAAAATAAAATTGGGTCCTTCCGAATTAAAAATTAAAATTGTTAGTATTAAGCTGTTACTTTAAGAATTATGTAAGGTCAAAGAAACTTCCTGCAATACAAAGAATTATATATGAATATTTATGACATCCGAGGAAAAGGCTTCATTATCTTTATTTTGAGCAGCCTATTAACCGTTCAGTGTTATAGATTAAATAGCCCGTACCTAAACAGATCTCATGAAATTTCTGAATGCCTAGGATATAAGATCATAAAGACCGGGCTGGAGAGATGGCTCAGCGGTTAAGGCACTTGCCCCCAGTGCCTAAGGCCCGGAGTTCAATTCCCCAGGACCCACATAAGCCAGACCCACAAGGTGGTGGCCCTGGTTCTCTCTCTCTCTCTCTCTCTCTCTCTCTCTCTCTCTCTCTCTCTCTCTCTCTCTCTCTCTCTCTCTCTCTCTATTTCTCTGCTTGAAGGTGAATAAATAAAATATTTTTAAAAAAATTAAAAAAAAAAAAAAGATCATAAAGACCTAAGAAGAAAACAAAGGTTACAAAATAACACATGGCTTACAACGTGTAAGAACAGAACTGCCATGAAAACTGATTATGATAGGTGCTAGGTGACAGAACAGTATCTCAACATTATTTTGAGCTTTGATATGAAATTATTATTTTTAGATAAAATAATTTCACAGATGTAGTAGTCAAAGAATGATTAGAATGACATTTCTCCACATAAGTAACAACCATTTAAAATATAAAAAAATAAGATATGATCCCAAAAAGAGATGGTGATTTTTCCAAGAATTAATAAGTCTGCTATATAAACACCAAAGCTTTTATGTGGGATGTAAATTAATCTTTATCAATAGGTAATGGCAGTCAAAATTTTAAGCATTTTTGAAACTTAATAACTTACTAAAATGTACATTGATTTATGAAGAGCTAAGCACACTTTTGATAAAGGGAAGATGGTGAATTGGCTTATTTCTGACTTACATGTAGTAGTAATATGTTACATGTAAACTAACTGAAGTACAGACCAATTGAATCAGAATGATTAGCATGGAAATGCTATATATATCTAGTTAAATTTTACAGTGTAATACTGTATACAAATAAAAGGAGCAAGATAAAACACATTAGAATGATTGCCAATGGAAGTGGAAGGGAATAGTATGGAAATAACAGTTCAAGTGTATGTTTTCCCAAACTCATATCCAGAAACCTAACCATTAGTGTAATAGTATTTGTAGTGGGGTCTTTAGGAAGTCATTAGATCAAGTGTAGGCTGAGCTCTCAGGAATAAGGTTAGTATTCTTATAAAATCATTCTCAGAGCTACCTCCCCACATCTGCCATGTGAAGTTCCATAGAGAATACAGGTATTTATGAAGGAGAAAGTAAGCTTTCATCAGACACAGAACCTGTCAGGCCTTTCATTTTATGATTTTCCCAGTCTTGGGAAATTTGAGAAATACACATTACAGTTGTTAATAAACTACTTATTTTATTATAGTAGTCTTAACAGACCAAGGCAATGTGTTATTAAAAGCTTGCTTTAAAAAAGACATAGGGAAAATTACTAAAAGCAGCCAGAATAAAAGAAAGTTATTTTGAAATTGGAACAATAAGACCTATAACTACTCAACTTAAGAAAGTCCAAAGGCAGCAAGAGCCATGGACAACCCAATTCCACCAACAAGACATGGGATGATGGCTGACATCCTGGCAAGAGACAAACCACACCTAACCTTTACACAGGGCCCAACTGAAACCTATGAGAAAGCGGCGAGATAAACAAGAGACCAATCACCACAGCAAGTCAGACAACTCATGAAAGGTCAATGGAGACAGACACCAACAATACTCAACATAACCCAAAGCAGAAGTCCAGAGACACTTAAGATCTCAACAATAAAGTAGACTTAAAATTCACCCACCATGACTCAGGGAACTGAGAAGAGGGGGGCAGAAAGATTCTAAGAGCCATGGTGGGGGAGAATATCCAGAGTCATTGACCCGCTCAGCAACAACACACTAAGGAGGGGGGTGGAATCTGGCTACCTCTTGTGCTATTCATAACTCCCTACCCATGGACAGATCCAGTACGCCCACCGAGGAGGGTCCCCAGTGGGTTGAGGACAGAGGAAGGGTACCATCACAAGATTTGTTCATACAATGTATCTAATTAGTGACAGTAAAGATATTTTTAAAAAGTGAAGACATAGGAAAAATTACTAAAAGCATCCAGAATAAAAGAAACTTGTTTTGAAATTGGAGCAATAACACCTATAATAATAACACCTCACCCCTGTCCACCTTTCCAAAAAAAAAAAAAAAAAGCCTGCTGTTTGTATAACTCATTGCCTTCCATTCCATGGAGAATTCCAGCAATCCCACCAAAGAGGGAGGGCTCTTAATAGATTGAGGGCAAGGAGTGAAATGGGAGTACCAACACAAGACTTATACAAACAGAGTTTCTACTTATTAATAATAAAAATAAATTTAAAAAATTAAAAAAGCCAATCTAAAATTTTACATCCACAAAAAATATTATGGAAAGTGATAATGTACAAATGTTTCAAATAAAAACAAAGAATATGTTGAAAGCAAATCTACACTGCAATAATAACAAAAGAAAGAGAAATTTGGTCCCAAATCAATGTATAGAATTTAAGGAAGGAAATAAGAAAATGGATAAACACATAGTTAATGTATGTTAATGTCAACAAAATCAATAGTATATTGGGGATTATAAATCTGTGTAGCATTAAAATGCCTAACAGTGACACAGTAAATAATGGAATTAGATTCTTCAACATAATCCAAGGTTGACTAGATATTTAAAATTCTGTAAATGCAATTCACCACACTGACAAGCATGTAGCAATTTCAGTAGGTTCAGAAAGAGCATCTGATTAAATTCACTATTACTTTAAAGGAATATATACTTTAAAGGAATCTTCTGACAAACAGGATTTATCCTGATAACATACCAAAAAATCCCTACAACTCACACCATTTTTTAAAATATAAATGTCATTCTTAATTGCAATCAGGAACAAAATACTCATTTGATCATTTCTATTACTGAAGCAGGAAACTCATCCAGCATGGGTAGAATTTGCAAATAACAATAAAGACATTAAGGTTGAAAGAAAGAAACTAAACAAATATTTTACATATTTGGTCTAATTAACTCCAGTTAGAGACTGAACTATAAACATGCTAGAAGTTGAGCCCAGTTGTGGGATATATTCAGTACATAAAAACTAAGCTGATTTAAAACCATTTTTATAAGGGAAACATTAAATATTACAGTTAGTTAAAAATTTTAATAAAAGATGTGAAAGTTTTTATAAGAAAAGCACCGTTTTATTAAAGTTGAAACATAATCCAAGTAAGCAAAGAGATATGTGTAACTTCTTTCCTCTTCACTGTGCTGACTTTCATGGACATTGCTCTCCACTTTGAAAAACCCAGAAGGGGGGGCGGGGGAGATACCATACCTCATGGTCAAATCGTTAGGCTCTCTCCCCTTTTCTACCTCGATTTACAGCTCTTCCCACTATAGATACTCTGTACTGTAACTCATCGGAGTGAAACCTTTAAATTTATCATTTTCCTTTGTAGACATTACCTTCAAAAGAAACATTTGTAAATTCTACACAAACAGCTTGCCAATCATCAACTTCAACTTTGGATAACTGTGAATACAATTCAAATTCTCGGGTGCTGAGAGAAAGTGTTTCAAAGCTAGATTCTTCTTTTCATCCTGTTCTGTCACTGCCATCAGGTAAGTCATCTCATAAAAATTTCTAAGTAGCTGAATATTTCTGACATGAAATCTATCCTAAATATACATACAGGGAACCTCATAAAATTTTGATGTATCATTTATTTTTACATTAGAACCAAACTATTCTCATGAAGAAACCATTCTAGTCACAGATGTTTTTGTATACTGATTTTTCTAATTCAAATAATTTAACCTTGGAAATTTTATTACCTTCATTTGGCCTCCCTTTCTTCCTTCTGCTGATCCCCTTTCCTCAATTAGTCCTTCTTCATTAGCTTCTTCTAACATGCTCTTTGGTATGGAGTTTTTCCTACCATATGACATTCATCGACATAAAATTGTTACTGTCTTCAAGTGGGAAGAAACTTGTACATTTTCAGCTGTGAACATCATGAGTAGCTACATCTATAATTAAGTAAATAAAGCACATACATCTCTAAAGTCATTTAAATTTCCAGCTCTTAATTTTTCAACTGTTCTCATATTGTCTGTATTGGAGTATTTCAAGTAAAAAGAAAACAGCCATCGCATTGGATTATTTTATCAGGCTGTCTTTACTGAGAGATTTCTACAATGGATTTTGTTTCCTTGAAGCTTGTGGCAATAATCATTTTCAACTTTTTGTAATTAGGGGATGATCTTTTTGTAATGTACTGCTTTGAACCTGTCACACTTGCCTCAATCTTTGTTTAGTTCTTACCAGTATTAAAGTGACACCTTAGCTGCACCATTCTATAAAGCTCCTAACAGGGACTAATTTAGTCTACTTTTGAGGAAACCTTCATAGCAGGGAGAAAATATAGTAATGATGCAGCTAGCATTTGATCTCAGCAACACAGGGTTCTATGTATGTATTGTAAACACATGACATATTCTTGTTTAATTATCACACCTTAATGAGAAGAGAGTCTACTGCCTTCATCTCACATTTGAGAAAACTAGGCTTAGAAATGTTGTGATTTATCCAAGATTATTCAGATAATAAACGAAGCCAGGGATTGTTCTGAGGTAGGTAGCCTTTCTCCAGACACTCCATTACCCCTTTACTATGTCATTTTATTACTTGCAAACTTGTTTTTTCCTTGACATGACCCTAAGAGATGGTATAATTATATCCACTGTCCTCCAGACTCCTTAAGACATCTAAAATATAAAATCATTTTCTTGGGTTGAGGGGAGATGTCTCAAGTGTTAAAGTGCTTGCCGCAAAAGCATGACGACTTGAATTTAAATCCCTAACATCCATATAAAAGCTGGGCACAGTGATGACATATGCCTGCAATCCCAGCATTGGGGAGATGGACACAGAATGATGATCCCTGAGGCTTACGGACCAACTAGTCTAGCTGAATCAAAATACTTCTGGTTCAGCGACAGACTTTATTTCAAAAAATAAGGTGAAGAGCATTGACAAAGTCACCAAATATCAAGATCTGGCTCCACAAGCACAAATATCCACCCATATGTGCCCCCCCTCACGACTATGTGCATATGTGCATACCAAACAATTTTTAAAAAGCTTCTTTACTTACTATAGTCATTCCTTATTGTACTTATTTAATAAAAAAAAATCCCCAATGCTTCTGTATATTGTTATTAAGTAGGTGGTAGTATAAATACAAATAAATCTTTTAGGGTACTTGTGTTATAGTTTTAATAGTATAAATCAAATATTGTGAAACACATTGATTGTTAAAGGCCCACAAAATGTTTTATGAAGATATATAGGAAGAACAAGATTGTATCTGGTTAATTTGTTTTCTTGAAACTCAGATGTAAAATGTCTTTGAAAAAACAAAATTTTATCTGAAATGCTTGAGCAATATTTTAAGGAAGAATATTTACTTTATGTTGTAATTTCATTTTGTCATCTGTTTTTCTGGGATGAATTCCATGATGATAATAGGCAATTTTTTTGGGGGGAGGGGGTGTATATTTGTCCACATTTGCATATGAACTGGCCATTAAAGTACATCTCTGCTTAAAATCCACACACTTCCTGGGTGTATCCTAATATAGGTATTTATAATTAGCTTTCTTAAAGATCAGCGTATCACTAACAAAATTATAAATGCTTATTATTCATGTCTTTGAATAGGACTTTGTTTTTACATGATTGAAAGAAAATAATCCCTTAATAAATACGAAGTACATCTTTATAATTTGGTTTCTTTTATGAGTATAAAATGTGTAAGCATTGCAAGTTGAATTGTCCCAAGTCTCTACTTAAAGGAAGACAGCTTGTCAGTGAGTTTTACCTGTCTGGAAGTAGCAATTACTTAATATTTTAATAATCTAACAAAAGGTCAAACTTCATGTTTTCATGCTTACATCAAGGTTCCCTTGTATAATTAAAACAACGTAAACATATCTTTCTGGAAACCTCATTTTTTTTTCAATGCAGTTGGCGTACTTTGTAAGTTTTCTTTAAAATCTTATGAGTGCATTTGTTTCTATTCATCTATGAAGGCTACTTCTTAATATTTACAATTATGACTTATCTTACATTACTACTTTAGGAAGATCTTAGAGCCATTCACTTGTTAGTTTTAAGTATACCTAATTAGTAACTTCCTAAACACTGCTACCAACATTTTAGAAAATAAGGATTATATTGATTCTATTGAAATTTCCGATTTTGCAAATGTATATTTCTAGAAAGGAAGTAATATTGAATTTGTGAAAAGTGCTGTTTGCTAAAATACTTTTGCTTTATTTTTGCAGATGTACCTCTTCATTTTCATTTTGAAACATTATTAAAAAAGGCTGAAATAAGAGGAGATTTTGCTGAAAATAAATTTGTAGACGACTATATCATATCACCATCACCTGGTATGTCATATTTACAAATTGTGTACATTTCTATACACCTAACATCCTTCACATTTATTTTTGCATTCTAATAAAATTTTAAGAAAAAAGTAAATGCAAATCCTTAATTTTTAATATTCACTTTTCACAAATCACATACATAAAGAAAATATACAGGAGCTGCTTAGTGCTCATGAGGGAGGCTCTGGAGAATGGGAAAACATGGAGGGAGGGAAAGGAGAAACAAATCTTGGAAAAACAGTAAGTATTCTTACGTGTTCAAAGTATTAAGGCTATTACTTCCCTTCATTAGTTTAAACGCCTAATGCAATGTTCATGTGGCATTCCAGTATACTTGTTGAGGTTGAAATTATGTCATCATCCATTGGCAGAACTAGAGAGGAGAAAAGGCAAAAAGGAGTAGCAAGAAAACTTTTTGAGAAAATCTAGCCCAGCTACATATGCAGACATGCCGAACATCTATAGTAGCACAGATTTTATTTTGCTTGTATTTAGAAAAAAATACTCATGAAAAAGACTATATAGCTTATATATATTAGCATATGTGTGTGGTGTTGTCTGTGGGTGAGCTTACATGTGTAAAGGCCAGAGGATGATGCTAGGTATCTTCCTTGATCACGCTTCACCTTTATATTTTGAGACAGTCTTGCACTGAACTTAGAGCTTAAGGACTCAGCTAAATGAGCTAACCAGCAAGCCATAGGAATTCTCCTGTCTCTACCTCCCCAGTACTGGGATTACAGGCACAAACTACCAGCCTGGGTGCTGGGGACTCGGGTCCTCACGCTTGTGTGCCAAGCACTTTACCCACCAAGCCATCTCCCAGCCCTACATAGTTTATACTTGATTGTATGATCAAGAAAGGTAAAAGCCATTTTATAAATATTACTGCTAATTTTGAGACAGAGAGAAAGAGTCATAGATCACAATTAATTATATAGATGGTTTCAAGAATTTTACGTATCAGTGTTGTGAAAGGCTGTGAAGACATTGTTAGGAAGGAAAATATCAGATATTGTGGTTATCTGCAAAGTTAGAATCTTTCTGTAAAAAAGAAACAAAACTGAACTAAAAAAATCTCTTCAGATGGATAACATCTATTTCAACAATTTAAGAATAAAGTGATGCCTGTTAGATGAACTTTACTGTAATAAAAGGATAGAGAGTGTTTCAGTGGTATCTGCACTGGGAAACAATAAAACACTCAGTGACTTTTTATAAATTCCAGTAATGGCTAGGAAGAATATATGAAGGAACAAAAAATACAAGACAGGCCACAAACTCAGGACTTACAGAAAACCTCAACAGTTTACTGAGAAACTTAAGGAAGTTTCTACATGGAAATATCCACTCCTATCAGAAGATAATTTGTAACTTAAGATGTCTAATTTCATGTATAATTAGAATGTAATTGTACTTATTAACTTGCACGTGTGTGGGGCTGTGTCAGGGTCTTTTACCTTTTTTTTTTTTTTTACTTTATAAGGCTGGGGAATTGAATCCTGGCTACCAGGTTTTGCAGGCAAGGGCCTTTACCTGCTGAGCTAACCAGACAGTAATTCTCACCAAAATCACAGCAGTACAGTTTTTGTTGTTTTTACACTCAATCAATTCTTTTTCCTGAAATGCCAGCATTCAGAGGCTGAGACTGGAGGATTGTGATGCTGAGGCTACCCTTGTTTCAATAGTGAGCTCCAAGCCAAAGCAGGATACATAAGTGAGACAGCTCATGCTGTCCTGGATTGCTAGTCTCTTTGGAAAATACCCACGGTTGACCAATGGCATCTATACAGGCATGCACATGTCCCGCCACATAAACACAAACTCTCAAATCTATTCCTTGCCTCAGCTGCCCAAGTACTGGATTATATGTGCCATCATGCCTGCCTAGGTCTTTTTGAACATTATTCTGAAGTTTGTTTCTAAAAGAAATTGTTGAAGACTATATGATAAAAAATTTGAAGGTGTCATATATTATTTTTATACTATTATCATTAAATCATTAAACCTGGTAATACCGACGGAAGCCAGAGCAAAAGAACTAAATATAAATAGCCCAGAAAGACAGATCCATTTAGGATATAGATGGCATTGTAGAAGTTGGGCTTTGTCACTAAATATTAATGATTAGTTATTTTTTTTAATTGAGATAAGGTCTCATGTAGCTCATGAGGCTGGCTTAATATTTATTTCTCTCTCTGTGTGTGTATGTGTGTGTTTGTGGGCATGCACGGACCATCAGTGTCTGTTCACTGAAAACAGGTGTCAGATGAATGCATTACTTTTTGCACCTGGCTTTATGTGAGTACTGGGAATTGATCCCTGGCTAGCAGGCTTTGTAAGCAAGCACTCTTAACTGCTGAGGCATCTCCCTAATCCAATGACTTCTTGATGCATTCCTAATATGACAGCCCTGGTTACTATATTAGGAAATTACTTAAACCAAGAAGCAAGTATTATTCTTGAATATCATTCACCATATCATAATGGAGTAATGGTATAGTAGTGTGATTCAAAATACATGCTTTAAGTAACCAACTTTCATTTGTCATCAGTGGCATTAAGTAATGACCCATTTAACCCATTTAATGAGAGCTGCATTCACATAGCACATCTAAACAAATTTCAGTTAGACAAATACTTAGTGAGAATACCTAACATTTACTGAAAACTTTTAAGTTAGACACTCTATAGACCATTTTTGCCTAGTGAAGACCTGTACTATTATAATTAGCTTTATTAATTGCTATTATGAAAAATACCACCTTCAAATATTTCAGGTTAATACTAAGAATCAATACAAGCCTTTAAATTGTGTTTGTATAATGCCACTGTGGCTAAAAAGAAACTACTGCTTATTTCTTATATATGCTCACACAATAAAGCTTATTAAACTATTAACTCTGTGTTCTGACCCAGTTATTCTAAAAGTCCAATCTTAAATATGAAACAATCTTTATTTAGAAATATATTTAGCATTTTTGTGACAATGAAAACTTGAACATGATAGTTAATTGGTTAATTATATACTACAGAGTATAACTTTCAAAATTCCTTTAAAGTTCTCCTAAGGATGGTACCAAATGTATCAAAGAACACTGATTTAAATGGAGGAAAATATTTTATGTATTTGGTACAGTTATAACCAGATAAAAGTGGTGTGTGTGTGTGTGTGTGTACACATGCCAACAGAAGACCACAGAAGTTCTTCAGGAACACCATCTACCTTTTTTGGAGACAAGTTTGGCCTGCAGGTCTCCAAGCAGGCCGCACTGGTTGGCAAGTGAGTCCCAGGGATCCTCTTGTCTCCACCTTCCCAGGACTAAGATTACAAACTTACACCGCCGTGCCTGCTCAAAAATATCCACCAGATGCAATATATAAAAATTTTTTGGATGCTTACTTGAGTGAATCAGCTGTATAGATACACAAACTTTAAAAAATACTTAACACAGCCAGGGGTGGTTGCACACACCATTAGTCTCAGCCCTCTGGAGGCAGAGGTAGGAGGCTCACTACATGAGACAACACAGTGAATTCAAGGTCAGTGTGGGCTAGAGTGAAACCCTAACTTGAGTACCCCCCAACCAAAAGAAAATACTTAACACAAATACTTAAGTAATCCAAGAAATGGAAAATTATAAATGATTAATTTTTGTCATATAGTAATGCATTTTGGTTAGCTGCACATATATGTTATCAGTTTGTTACAACTCATTCTGACATGATACAGCTATAATGTTTAAATTTATACCATAAGCATTGGTGGTAGAAAGATGGAACAAGATTGTTCATGGGTTGATTACTGCAAAAGCTAAATGATAAGTACATGGGAGTCCATTATCATAGTCTCCTTTGGGTCTGAAAATTTTCCATAGTAAAGTCACAGACAAAAAAAAAAAAAAAAAAGGAAACAATTACCTACTCTTAAAGAAGACCAAATACTAGAAAGTCTGTTATATTTAAGTACTTTCTGATAATGTAATTTTACTATTGAGATGTGCCCTGAGATTGAATTCTTTTTAAAAAACCATGAACATAAATATCTGAAGAAATTTTAATAAGAATGTTAAAAAGATTATGATGATGGTAATAATATGGAATACCTAAATAATATTGTCAGAGAGAAACCATCAGAAAAATAATAAAGATTATGTAATGGAATAAAAAGTATACTTATGGGGCTGGGGAAATAACTCAGTGGGTCAAGCACTTGCCATTCAAGAGGACTTGAGTTTGAATTCCCCACTCCCATGTAAAGCTGGATGCTATTATGAGAATCTGTAATCCTAAATTAACTATGGCCAAATGTAAGGCAGAGACAGGATAATCTCCTGGAAGATTGCAGCCAGCTAGCCCAGTGAACACAGCAGTGAACAAGAGACCCTGCCTCAAAGGAGCATCTGAAATTGTCCTCTGACCTCCACACACGCCAAAACAAAAATAGTAATTAAAATTATGATTTCATATTTGAAACATATTATGAGGTATATATATGACTGGGAGTGTGCACAAATTAAGGCATATATTAGAGAAGGTAATTATATTTCTTCTAATGCTGCTCTACTGTCATTTTTTCTATTTTTAAAAAATTTATTTATTTGAGGGAATGAGAGAAAAGAGGCAGAGAGAGAATGGGCACACCAGGACCAGCCACCGCAAACAAACTCCAGACACATGCGCCACCTTGTGCATCTGGCTTTACATGGGTACTGGGGAATCAAACTCAGGTCCTTCTGTTTTGCAGGCAAACGCCTTAACCACTAAGCCATCTTCCCAGCTCAGTCTAAATGTTTTAGGAAATGAATTAATACTAAGTATATGAATAATAGTGTTAGAAGCCACATGTAATGGAAAAGCTATTCAGGATGGGATGGAATATACTTAGGTGGAATGTTGCTGCAGTATTAGGCAAACAACTGTGCCATTGTTTTATCTACTGGTTGCTCACCCACTACTCTCAAAACCTGCCACTCAATGCAAATAACTAAGCATTGTTTTATCCTATATGTCTTAAAGAATCAAAGGTGACTCATAGGAAATCAGAGTTATAATGCAGTAAGAGTCAAGAATAACTTGATAGGGTATGATGAGCAAAACATGATAAAAACATTCTATGTAACTCTGACTTACAGTATAAGCACAGGAGTGGTTAAGTGAGATAAGAAATGTGCAGAGAGAGGAACTCTAGAAAGATGTAAATGCTAAGTGTAGCCTTGGAACTTTCAGGATGAGTGTTCCTCAAACTTTAATGTGCAAGACACATTTTTTTGGTGAATACTATCAGAATGAAGACTCAATCAGAGAGTTTGAAATGGAGCCCTGGAGCCATCTATTCTTCATTCTAACAAGGTCCCAGCTGATTAAAAAACTGGCACTGAATTATGTAACCTACAGCACAAGGCCATGCAGGGTTTTAAATAATAGAAAGAAACACCACAGAGACATAAAAATGCGATGTGTTCAAGTATGTACAAATAGGTTTGTATTCCTACTAAATGAGTCAACACGACTGGTGTTTCTGCAGCAGCACTTTCCCATGTGTTTCTGATCTGTTTCCCCTCCAAACAAATTCCATGGAGTATTAGCCTTTTACAAGAGCTCTGTGAATTCAAAAAAAAAAAAAAAAAAAAAAAAAAAAGTGTGTATCTGTGCCTAAAGCCTACATATAAAACTGTTGCCCTACCATTTTTAGGGTACTTTGGCATCTTAAAATTGGGTTCCTAGGCACTGTTGTTGGGTGTGCCCTTGATTTCACTGTTACTGAGTGTGACACTTCAGCCTACATGCTGCTTTTTTCTTCTGCTCTTTTACACATCTATAAGCCCTTCAAATACATTGGGTAAATGGAGTCAATTGGATGGTAAAACCTGTACTAGAAGTATGAAGTTCAGATAGACAACACTCATAAGGCTAACATTTATTAAGCACTTACCATAGGAGACCCTTATTTCAAGAATTAACACAATCTTCACAACTCCAAGACAGCTGCTATTATAACTATGGTGAGGGAACCAAAGCACAGGGATAATTATGTTAAATTCAGTTTTTAAAAGTGAAATAATTGTGCAAGCCACTGCCACAGTTAAATGAAATCTGGTTCTTGCTTTCCAGGAGCTCTAGTCTGTGGTGATCATGCTGAATCTTACTTGGTTCTGAAATGTTTCCCATAAGGGAAAATGACATCACGATTTGAATCACATTCAGCCAAGATTGTCAGATCGAGAATACATCACTTTCTCTTTTTATCTCCTTCCAAAAAATATCATGGACCCACAAATGGAAACTGACCATTTCCTGAGGATGTTTTAAAGGAATTCTCATCTATTTATAGATAGAATTATGTAGGTAATATTATGCAATTTGAGGTAATACCTTAAAGCTCTGCACAGCCACAAAAAGAAACAGATTAGTCTGCTCTGTTAAAGAACAAAAACTTCACGCATGGAGCTGGAGAGATGGCTCAGCCTGTAGAGCAGAAGAACATGAGTTCCAAAACCTCAGTACCCACAAAAAGCAGGTGCACAAGGTGACACATGTGTCTGTAGTTTGCTTGCAGTGCCTAGAGGCCCTGGCATATTCATTCTCTCTGTCTCTCTCAAATAAATAAATTAATTAAATTAAAAAAAACCTTCACACATTCTTTCTTTTCACCTGTTTTAGTGAAGGGCACTTCTCTGAATCAGTGGAGAGATGACTATTCCCCTGTGTATAAGCCTGAAGGGAGCGCAGAATCACCCGCACAGCTGTTACAGGGAAGGAAAAAGAGACATTTGAGTGAAACAGCATTAGGTAGGTTAAAATGAAATATGATCATTAATTTTAAACACTGAAAATAAAAACTTCTACTTTAAAGAATCCTTGTCTCATGGAGTTTATAATCTACAAAAGTCCTTAGTTACATAAAGTTACTATGATCCTCTGAGTGTATTTATGTAGCTAAGTAAGAATTTGTAGACTGGTTATCTTATTTACTTCATGGCAACTATTTCCTTCTTGTGTTCCCTGATTAGATATTCCCTATTAACTGTCATCTGACAAAATTTAGTCTCCAAGGTTGTAATCATTTGAAACTAGGTTACTCCAAGGTTTCCTGAGAGAAAATTATTACAATTTCTAGACTCCTCAGGATTTTGGAAAAATGGTCAACATTCAAATGAGGTATTTCAATCACTTTGTTCAATTCTTAGTCTTTCAACAAGACAGTCAATAGGTGCCATGGGAAGCTAGAATTCTACTAATATCAACTATGGTTTCTTGTGTGGATCTGAGAGATGACCATTACCATAGTTATTGTTAATATGAAATAATACTGGAAGATATCAAAAATGTACTGATTTCTAATTATATATACTGGCTCTAACAAATACATTTACCTAATATAATTCCACCAAATATAATGGACCAACGTCACTACCTGATAATCACTATCTGATCAAATACATTTGAGTGGCAAATAAGCAAACTCCCAAACATTTCCAGAGATCTTGTAGAAAAAAAAAAAAAAAGAATAGACAATCAAGGAACATTCAACTTTTAAGGAACTTTCATAACTATAAACCAAAACACAGAAAAATAAGACGTATTATAAAATACAAATTCCCTAAAGTAGAAGGTCTTCCACTTGATTTTTTTTTTCCAAGGCAGGATCTCACTCTATCCCAGGCTGACCTGGAATGCACTCTGTAGCTCTAGGCAGGCGCGGAACTCACAATGATCCTCTTACCTCAGCCTCCTCAGTGTGTATCACCATGCCTGACTAAGATCTTTCACTTGAAATGACTGATAATTGATGAGCTCTTTTTTCAAATTTAATAGATATATGGGCATAGAAAAACAAATGAAGTGTTTTATTACAAATAATTAGGTTAGTCCAAAAGATCAGAACATCTGACACCTCTTTCTATCCATTTTAAGAGCTTGGCGTGGTGGCGCACACCTTTAATCCTAGCACTTGGGAGGCAGAGGTAGGAGGATCGCTGTGAGTTTGAGGTTTGCCTGAGACAATGTAGTGAATTCTAGGAGAGCTTGGGCTAGAGCGAGACCCTACCTCAAAGAAACAAAACAAGAACAACTTAAGTCCACAACCATTTAAAGAAGCTCTCACAGTAAACAGCAGGCAGTACCAAGGAGAGAGAGCATGAGACACCCACGGTGTCTCCACAGTGCAGTTTCTACAGCAGTCAGAGAGGACAGAGTGGCAGAGGGGATAAGGTCACTCAAAAACTAATACAAAACATTGTGGCAACTACAGGTTGGGGCCTTCTCTGAGAATTTCCCTTTGTTTTCTGACACATGACTTTAAAAAAAAAAATCAACAAACACCTAATCGGGACAATCACTCAAATACCATCTGACATACTGAAGGGTTTTTCTATGGCAGGAGAAAGAACCAGATTTGATGAATTTGGTTTACAACGTACAGAATCAGGATCCCACTGTGGTTTCACTGCTCTCTCTAATGTCAGTGCTGGATCGAGAACCCACAACTCGTCCTCACAAGTAGGTTTTCTTTTTTCTGTATATTAAATCCTAAAATTGTTTTATAGATTTTAAAATAAGCTGATAAAACATCTTACAGAATAATTTGCTAATTTATACCAGACTATTTGTGAGAATAGTTTAGAATGTGATCTCATTAGGAAACAGTTAATTTGGATAAATAAAAATTTTTACTTCAAAGCCAGCATCTTATATCTTTAATTATGGACACTTTTTCTGTTGAAAACTTATGACCATTTCTCCTACTTAACATATAATTCTAATTCGTGTTCAGGATTTGTGTTATTCTTAATCTTTTTTGTTTCTTGTCACCTGGCCCAGGAGTAGACAGGTAAAAAAGTATGAAGATTTAGAAGCTTAGGGACCAGGGACATATAAATGAAGATTTACTACACAATCTTTTCTCAAAAGCTCACCAAATTTTACCTTTCAGCCTTTTCTAGTAAGTTTGTACATTTGTATATATAAGTATATATTAGACATCTGCCCAAAGAGACTGTATGTTTCCAAAAGATAGGCATACTTTCTTAATTGGTTTTCTTAACATTTGATGGCCATATATAACAATTTATAAAAATTATCCAATAATGTTATATTATTAGTTAAGTAATGAAGTCCTGTTTTGCAGAATACTACACGACGGAGGCTAAGAAGTGAGAGCTCTTATGACATAGATAACATTGTGATTCCCATGTCATTAGTAGCACCAGCTAAGTTAGAGAAACTACAATATAAGGAAATACTTACTCCAAGGTATGTATGCTTCTGTTTTTCTTTCTTCTTTGGTTAATAACTCAAATTCAAGAATCAAGTTAGATTGCTGAGAGGAGGCTAACCCATCCTTTACCTCCCTGCATGGAAGGACAATTGTACTGTGCATCCTAAGGACAACATGTCTTGTAGTCATATCACATTGCCATCTTAGCTTAAGTCTTTTTTCATTCAATTATAGTTGGGTATCTACATGGCATTTGGGTACTTTAGTGGTGTAAAAGCTGTAGCAATAAATAGCCCTTGCCTCTAAAGACAGGGGTGGACATAGTTGTAGTGAGTTCAAAGAAAGCAATTACATTTACATGGCATATTTAGAATAACAGACAGTAACATCTGTGACAACAAAAATAAAGATTTTATTTCCAAGTCAGCTATAAACACATTAAATAGTAAAATAAACCTATTAGGTCTAGAAAGACATCCATGAAGGAAAAATGGCTACTTACACAGGAAGAACACAACACAGGAAGAGATGTGTACAAGGTTTAGCCCAATGCTAAGGCTTTGGAAAGACTCATGATGGAAGATAGGACTAGAAAAGAACCAGACTGTGGAGCTCCTGAATATTTGTGCAGATTTACTCCATTGGCACTGAAGTTAGTCACCTATTTTTCAGCAGTATCCCAAAGTACAAATATGGCACCAGGAAATAGAAAATGCTTGGAAATCAAAACATGAGCCAGGTGATAATCCACTGCCATTTTTATTTCATAAATTCTGCTATTTATAAGTATTTTGATTACTTGAGCACAGGACTGGAATTCTCACAAAAAAGAATAATCTTATAGTTATAATGTTCTGTAGCAACAGTGTTTTCACCTTGCAGCGGTGGGCTAAAGAAGGCTGGCAGAACTGCCTGCTGAATAGAATTCTTTGAGCCAGTTATTAGACTACTGGTAGTTCAAAAGGGACCATGATTGGCATTCTCATACCAAAAAAATTGGCAAATTTTACAAATCAGATTTTTTCCCTTCATTTTTGCTAAGCCAGTTAATGAGTTTATTACTTACATATAATGCTAGAAGGTCAACATTTGTTTCCTTCTTGTCCTCTTATAATAAAAATATCTTTTCTCTTTTAAAAGACAAACTATAAAATAGAAACATTTAAATTATGGAAGTTCCAAGGAAATAAAATGCTAATGTATTTAGCTGTGTGTAGAGAAAAAAATTGTGGTATCTGGGTAAGAGCTGTTTGTGTCTTTCAGCTGGAGGGTGGTTGTTCTTCAGCCTTTGGATGAACGTAACTTAAGTGAAGAAGAGGTAAGCTGCCTGATATTTCATCGGACAAGTAGACCTTCTCTGCTAGAAAGCTGCCATAATTTGGCATTTATTATTTAAAGGGAAATAAAAACCCTTTAACTTCTGATTATTTTTATATATGAAATTTTTTTCAAAAAGTATTACTTTAGCTGGCGTGGTGGCGCACGCCTTTGATCCCAGCACTCGGGAGGCAGAGGTAGGAGGATTACTGTGAGTTCGAGGCCACCCTGAGACTACATAGTGAATTCCAGGCCAGCCTGGGCTAGAGTGAAACCCTACCTCAAAAACCAAATATATATATATATATATATATATATATATATATATATATATTACTTTATATCAAAGTTCCTGTGTAAATCTGACTATAAAGATAATGTATAGCCCAGGTTATCTCCAAAACAAAACAGAAAAAGGTAGACATATGTTAATACCCAGAGCAAGGGCAGTTCTAATAACAATCAATTGATGTTTATGTAATCAAATATACTTGGCAAATGGGACAAACAATAAGAATATCCTGACATTTCAGGCCATGAATTACATGAAAAATTTTGTTGTGTTTCAATTTTTGGATACTGAATTATAATTAAGGAACTGTGATCCTGAATAGATAACATAGTAAGAACAATTACAGGGAAAATAAATCTAGAATAATTGCATAGAACCTGCACAGTTTCTGTCAAGTAACAGCTCCTATGCCCAGCAGTCACGCTTTTCAACTATTAGACAGCTAATCTTGAATGCCCCATGCTCCCCTAGTGCACTCTTCCTAATTCAGAATTTATCCTAGCAAAAAGTCCAAATTCCCAGAAAAAAATTATCCAGGTTTAAAACTCTAAAGAAGTCAGTAATTAAATCCTGATTTACCTCCATCAGTTTTACTTTTGATATTAACCTGTTCTAAGAACAATGTGTTTTCCAAAATTGATAACCAATACAAACTCTGTGGGATGAATAAAGATTGACTATTTAACATAAACCGAGCATGTTTAGCACATTTATAATTGGGCACTTGGAGACTGAGTCAGGAGGACAACACAATTTAAAGCCAGTCTGGGCTACTTAGCAAGATCCTGTCTCAAAACAAACACAAAACTTACATAAGCTGTGGCACTGTGAACCCATTCGTAAATTAAGTATTAAAACACAAGCCAAGAGCAAAAGCTAAAAAAAAAAAAAATTTTCTCACCATGAGGACCTATTTGAAACCTAGTTTTTTATATTTCAAAAATATTCTCATAAAAGCATTTTCTAATTCCAGATAGAAGATCTGTCCGATGAAGTCTTCTCCCTAAGGCACAAAAATTATGAAGAAAGGGAGCAAGCTAGATGGTTCCTCTGGGAGCAAAGCAAGTGGCAGAGAAGAAACAACAGGCAAGTATTTTAAGACTTTAAAGCCACAGAATGCATGTGAACAGAAATTTAGGATAAAATTTGGGAAGCCATTTAAAAGGAAAATATAGGGATGTAAATCCAGCTTTTGGGAGCCATTGTGCAAAGTAGTATCTGCAGAGACTGAACTGATACTCAGAATATATTTGGGCTAATTGTATAATCATGAATAGGTTTCTGTAATTCACTTTCTCGTGTGCTGTTAGCCACAAGAACGTAATTTACTAGCAAATATTAAACTTTTCTCTATATAAAGTAGGTCACGCCAATCAGGCACAGTAGCACATGCAGTTACTTAGGAGGATGAGATGGGGATGGATCACCAATGTGAGGTCAGCGTAGATTGCTTAGTGATAACCTCTACCCTCAAACCAAAGCAAAGCAAAAAGCAAGTTATTCCAGTCTACTTTAACAGTGGACCTAACACTAGGGACTAGGATTTAGGTAATCCACTTTATAATAACCACCCCGTAAATAATACATTACACAAGTTTCTTTAAGAATTTCTCTTTTAGTATTAAAAAAGGCTGAAAAACACAATGAGACTCCAGTTTGGTGGCACACTGCTGTAATGCCAGCACTTAGGAGGCTGAGACAGGAGGATCATAAGTGGAAGGACAGTATGGGCTGTATATAGCAATATCCCATCACAAAACACAAAACAACCACTACAACAACAACAAAAAAAAAAACACTAAACTAAAGCACTAATATACCTTGTGGGGGGAAAACAATACATTTGATATAATTATTATATATCTGAAATTATCCCTGATATTTTATACTTATATTTCATTATTTTTAATAGAGTCAGAACTAAAAAATCAAGTTCATGGGAAGTTTAGTGGTCTCTTCAGTCAACAAGCATCACTCATTTAAATATAAAAACATTTTATATTTAAATAACCTGTTTAGGTCTGAAGATATCTAGCTTTGCTATAAATATTTATTCAAAGAATTCTTCTAATATAAATGAGATTCTGGAATTCTCATCTTTTTCCACATCTCAGAGACAAAACTTTCCAGAAGTATAAAGGACAAGGTGAAATGAGGCCTTCACATCTTTCGTCTTCCGATGAATATATAATTATAGAATTCACAGACTATAAGAGTCAAGTGAAATTCTCCCTTCTTGTGTCCCCAAAAAACAAAAATTTAAGCAGACAGCAAACACCATGATAAGTGGTAGAATATTTAATAAGTACTATATTTAAACCTTTGATATAAAATTAACAGCATCAGAAAGATCACATGAAGTTTTTTAAGTCTTTTGGGCTTCTATTAAATGTGACTTAGTGATAACATGTTAATGAAATGTTAACAAATATGTATTTTCTTGCTAGAGCTTACAGTAAAAATGCTGATGGGCAGGACTTGGCTTTGAAAGAAAGTCCAAGTGACAGTAGCAGTGGTCAGCAGTGTGCTGCTCAAAGGCCTTTCGAGCTTCCTGCAGAGAACCATGATCTGTGTGCACAAGACTCACTTCTTTTAAATGAAAGCCAAGAAGTCCAGGTAATTGTAATAGATGTGATTAAACTTCCTTTCAATTGCCTCTTAACTTTTTACTTGTGTATAGAAATCACTTATTGCAAATTAACTTTCATCATGACTTAACAAGTTCTAGAATGTCCAGGAAGTTTCAGATCTGTACTATAGCATTCTAGCTCCATCAGTAGTTGCAATCTTTTTTTTTTCATAGTATGTCAGTACCAACTTCCATCTGCTTGCTTACCTCCTAGGAAATTGGGATGTTATCAAATTTCCATTATAAAACATCTTATTAATGGAGAATAAACCCAGAATATAGTAAATGCCACTGCAATTTCTCTTTTTCTTACACAACGTCTTTTACCTGTCTCCCATCGATCCAGTTCCTACTCTCGGAGAGTATACTCTAATACTCCAAAAAATGCCATAAAGTTCATATACATTTCTTCCTAAGTTAGTATTGAAAACAAACTAGATCACGAATAGAGTTAAGAGTATGGAGATTGACACACAAGTTGCAGAAAAATCAGGCAAGAAGTCAACCTTACCTGTAAGGAGGCAGATATGAACTGACAGTGGAGCAGAAGTGGATCAAGCTTGAAAAACACTTTCAAAGGGGTTTCCAAGAGTGCGCTTAGTGCAGTGCTCAAGAGCAGCATTTCCTTTGCTTGGCAGAAACAAAGTGAAAAACAATTCCTCAGAGTCACTGAATTATCAGTATATTCTATTTTCAGTTGAAATGAAAATCTCTTGTGTGCTAAAGGTAATATTTACAAAGTTGATTTTAAGCATTATTTGACACATAAGCAAATTAGTTGAAACTTAGCTGAACATGTTTCTCCTTTCAGTCATTGTGGTGGGAACGACGGGCTTTTCCACTGAAAGAAGAGGACGTCGCAGCCTTGTTATGCCAGGATGAAAAGAAGGCACAGACTGCGAGGGCAGGCACAGCCCTGGCTGGTGAAATCTTCTGGACCAGTGCACCAGAGAATAGCCGCCCTTCACAAGCGCACTTAGACGGAATGGAAGAGTGTAAAACCTTTGGCCTAGGAGTTACTCATGTTAAAAGAAACAGGTGACAGGGGACAATTAATATATCTTTGTAAATGAAAGAGAGAAGAAAAAAAAAAACACAACCCTGTGCACTGCTCTGGGCACAACTGCAGAGCACTGTGAGGGAGTGTGCACTGTGCACATCCACCTTCTCTTCTGTTTATGGAACAGGCCAGATTCCGTCTCCTTTTCCTTCCTGAACCACACACAGAAGTAGCTAGCATTTCACCTATACACCAGTGCTGGTCATTTGTGCTGATCACACAGATCACAAGTACCACCATAGTACAATCTACTGCAATCTGATGCCAAATTACATTACTGGGTAATTTTTAAGACAACACTTCTTCACCCCCACACACCTGATTTGCATCAAATGAGAACTGTTCTTCTATCTACATGGTAATTCACTAAAATGCCTCAGAAATATATTAAAATAAACCAATCTGTGCACAGAATATGTGCACACACAAGCAGACCTAAAATTGCACTAGCAATGACCACTCCACCTAGAATGCATGTAAGCAAGCTGCAATAAGCATTAAACCCAGGTTCTCAGAACATCTACAAGCCTTGATTATGGACAGGGAGTTTCTTTGTGTTTGTTTTGTTCTTTTACCTGTTTAACCAATAGAAGTTATTGATGGAAACTCAGATAACATAACACTCATTTATAAGACATCACAATTGTTATCTCTGCTTAGCCACAGGCTATTTCCATTTTACTTTTATCATAATTAAGATAAACAAATTGAGAGTTCTAATATTGGCACATTTTAAAACTGTCACATATTTGAAAATTCAACTTGAGTTTTACCTACTTTATGTACCTCATGAAGACACCAATTTAAAATGTACAAACAAGCATTATAAAAATTACAAAATGGCTGTAATTATTCTAACATCCAGTTAGAAACCTTACTGAAACCTTACTGGATTCTAGGTCATTTGGTTCTTCCTTGCTATAACTTACTCTATTCAAAATGTCTATTCTTATTTACATCTTAGATAAAGCATTAAAAACTTTCAAAAGGCAAGAAAGACTTCAGTATTAGATACTGATCAGTGTACATTGAGAAAAATTCCTTTTGAAGCTATGATACCATTTTTTCTGTGTGAAAACTGAGGACAAATACATAGGAGTCAATCTGTGGGATTTTACAGTAAGTTTTTGTTGAGGATTGGAAATTATACTGGTCACTGCAAAGGGGAGAATTCAAATTCAATACATACAAACTTTTGCTTGTAGTTTTATTGTACATTTATTTTTAAAGAAAAAGGAAGCCAGACAAACCTAAGTTTTCCTGGCAAATAAATTCAAATCTTTGTCATGTCTGATATTATAATCTTCTATGTAAGTTTTTTAAATTAAAGTTATTTCTATACGCCTTGTATTGTGTGATTTGATTAAATATTACTATTCAGGGCACAGATCTTTCCTAAGCTACAATAAGAACAAATAAAGCACATTTTACCTTGTAGGGTAAGAAATAACCCAAGCAAGTTTTATCCCATGCATAAGTGTCCATGCTCTTTTCATAGTAGCCTGAATAAATTTAGTGATACGGGTTTTAATTCTTGTAGCTGATACATATGCTTGTTTCTGTATAACTGGGGACACAGTTATAAATACTTAGTGTAAGGAGTGACACTGTATCCTGTCATCTCTTAGCCTACCTTGTCTTTCTTGGAAAAAATATATCCTTAGGGTCAAAATCCATAGTTCCAGAAGCTTACTCTGATTCTGCTACAGGATATAGGGTATAGGTCTGAAAATAAGGCAAAGTTAAGTAAAAGTTTGTTTCTATTTTTAATTAAAGTAACAGTACTCAGAGTAATAGAGACCAGGAATGTATGCCTTAAAATCCTTTCCATGTCCTGCCCCATTGCTAAGTTTCACTTTGTTTTTAAAATGGGACTAAAATACTGCCCTGCCACTGACAGATAATTTTCAGGCTTAATGAGATTATGGCAAAGTATTTTATGGTTCACAAAACATATACTTACATAATGTTAGCCACATTGTGATGAGTATCCTTTAAAGTCTAGGGATAGTACTGGAGGCTTTCCACATATCATGTTTCCTCTTTTAACCCTTGGCACAACTTTCCAAGATGATTATAGCTCCATTCAACATAGAAATAAGCTAATTGTGCAAAAATGTTCAGTGACTTATTAAGGTCAAAGAGCTAGAAAAGGGCAAGGTGGTATTGATATAATGGAAATTCTAAATGAGATGTTATTTTTCCTATCTGCTCACACCACAGCATTATTTTATGTCCCTAAGAATGGTAGTGAGAGCAAGCAGGAGGAACAGGAAGAAATCAATGAGTAGCATGCTTTAAAAAAGAAAACCCTCAAGAAACATCCTTGCTTGCATTTTAGAAGCCCTGGGCTTCATAAACTGTTTTCAGTAAATTAAGTATAAGGTAAAAAGAGAAGAAGGAACATTTCAGATGCCAGACTACGATACGCCTCCCCACACAAGCTTCTAGTTTTAATTTCACTCCACTCATATTGTCAAATATATAAACAAATCACACATGGCATGAAACAGGAAAAAAAATGTAAGGATGTCCGTTGCTTTTGGAATAAAGATGGGAAACAACAGAATATTGTTTTTAAAAAGATAGAAACATTTTTTTCATAGTAGCTATTTGCCCTCTGTAGGCATTAAAACATTTCTATTTATGACCTTGACACAGCCATGTTTTACTCTTTACAAAAATTAATTCTTCCAGTATAAACAGTATTTCATCATACTAATCTTTAAGTTGCACCACTGAAATGTAGTTATACACCCAATTTCTACCCTCCTGATACATTCTGCACAATAGATTTTAATTACTGGAAAGAATAGTTGCTCAGAGAAGCAACACTGCCTCAACTGGAGTATGATTTGGTAGTCAGTATTCCTCTGTTCCAGCCCAAAGAAGGTTCATGAACAGAAACACCGGCTTCCTCATGCTCATCGATCAAGGGAGCGTTTTTGAGCAGCTTCTGAGCAAACATTCCTGAGTAAGTTGATCACAGCTCTAGGGTCTTCACTCCTCATAATGGCACTGCCAGACACAATCATGTTAGCGCCTGCCTGGAACAAGAAGTTAACACAGGTTCTGCGTTAAAAGAAGAGTCTCAAATAGAGCTCCAAAATCAGAGTTTCACACCCACCATTGCCAGCCCTTCCAAAAGATGAGCAGACTTACACACTACTTCAATGACGTAAGAAATAAAATTATTTTTAAATGTGTCTAAGAAGTCACTAAACTTTTTGGTTAACTAAGCTATATAGTACCTTTGCCAATATTTACAGCTAGTTTTGAACCCCTTAGTCCTCAATTCTATTCAGCTTCCCCCCCAAAAAAATACTACAGAAACAATTGTTTAATCTTTTCTCAAAACTCTGAAATGAGACAATCATTATAAAAATGTGAACCTATCAAAATAGAGCAATAGTAATTCTCATTTTGCATGAAAAAGAATGTATCTTTGTTTCCTTAGCATTCCAGAATGGCTTTGAGGTGGCTTAGAAAAAAAGATTCTAACAATAACATTTTTTTTAAATGAAAGAAAAAAAAATGAAAGAAAAAAAAAAAAAAGCAGCAAACTTAAAAGTCCAAATCAGGTTACTCCAAATTTAGCTCTGAGCTTCTAAGATTTGTGTGATTCAATGCTAGAAGGGGGAGAGCCACAATCCAAGGAAAATTTCTCCAATGAGACCCAATTACTATGTCAGCATTACTCTAACATTCCTCAGAGAAATCACAATTTATAGGGCTACCCTTTAACACATCCCTTAATCAGAGGAGGTCGAAGAGCACAATAGCAAAAAGCAGTACAAAACAAAGCAATTCCACAAGGGTCAAGAAGATGAGAGCCAACTGATCACCTGGCCAGCTCCTTTCCATAAACACTTATCATTAGCTGCCCTTTTAAAAAATATTAGCTTCCAAGGAATTAGGTTTCATGCAGCTTTTTCTTTTTGTTTTCCTTCTCTTGTTACCCTAATCTTTCTTCTTTCTTTGAGATAATGTCTTGCTTAGGGTCAGTCTAGTCTGGATCTCACAAGCTTAACTCTTTTTTTTTTTTTTTTTTTATTGTCCATAATGAGTTACATTGTTTAGTGGGCCAATAATGAGTTGTTATCCCCAATTCCTCATTGCTGCCCCTCCCCATCCCCAGTCAGCTGGATATCCTCCTCCATGGGCCGTCTGGATCTCAGTCTTTGTGGTAGGGGACCATGGATAGCCTAATATTCAGCAGGGTTCTCCTGACCCAAGTGTGTTGTTACTGAGGGATGCCATGCCTCTCCCCCACCACGGCACAAGCTTATCTCTTTGCCTTCTGAGTAGCTGTCAAATGTTTGATAGATGTGAATCAGGAAGCAAAGTATGGCCATTACAAAAGAATCTGCAAGAGCAGACATAACACACTGATGAATAGGAAGAGGGCATTTAAGTTTTAATTGCCCACAGTTCTATAGGAAGGCTGGCATCCTTTCATGAAGCACAACTAACTAGGTTTGCTACCTCTAAGAACAAGCATTGCTCTCTCCAGAGAAGGCCAATTGGGTACTGCATCTAATTTTCATCAGAAGTGCTCCTAGTCAGTTCTTAACAGGAAAACACAGAAATAAAACATCTAAATTCTAAGAAATAGTATAATAATTAGGTCAGTTAAATTTATTTTTTTCCTTTTGATAAAGAGAGATCTTTATTAGAAATTTTGTTTCCAAAACCTTGCCAAGGGCTTACATTCAAAACACGCATGCACACACATTTACAAATATATAAAATTTTCTTTGGCATTACTGAGATAACCCAGATTTACTATTTAACAATTTATGTCATTTTAGAAATCTACTTAGTACTCTGTATTTTCCTAGTCCTACATTTGAACAAAAAATATTTTCCTAAGAAAATCAATTTGGGAAATTCTAGCTCACAAGACAGCTTCCTATAGATTACATGTGCGGGAAATTGTTCTAGTCACAGTTGAGGATCAGTCTCACCTCTGCACATTTATGGACAGTGTCAGGACCTACTCCACCATCGACCTCTATATCCAAAGTTGGGAACTGGGTCCTTAACCAGTGAACCTAGACATACATGAAGAGATTATGGCTCCTGAAGCAGATATGTAGGGGAAACAACCACATGTACAAGAAAGTCAGGTAGCTATGACTAATCATCAAAACTACATCTCTCACACAACTATAGCAATGTAAAACATTATTGGATGTCACTTCTTAATACAATGAAACAAACTTATCAAAATACTTTTGTTTAGCAAATGGAATTATATTTATAATAGCTTCAAAGATTATACCTTCATGGAAACAAAACAGAGACAAACCCTTAACACTTAAGGGCACTGGACAAAAGATCTAAAGTTACAGGGATAACCACTGGAAAAAAATGAACAATATGGATAAACTAGAAGCTTTGATTTTAAAACCTAAATATATCGTAGCATTTACTGTGATGTATTACAGTGATCTATAGGCACCCCTCCCCACCTCCATCACATATGTGCCTCAACAGATGAGCACTCCAACATACTGAATACTTACTGAATAAAAACACGTAGAGTAAAAGCCTCACCCCACCCAGAATAAACACTTCTTTTACCTTTGGCATCATATCTTCCATGAACTTCTGTCCTCCAAACCCAGGTTCTACTGTCATAACCAAGGCCATATCTATTTGATTAGCCCATGGTGCCAAATATTCAACGGTAGTTCCTGGTTTGATGGCAAGACCAACCTGTAATTGAAACAAGTTTGCTGCATCACATTATCTCTACACTGCATTATTGTGGCACATCAGATTCAGAAAAACACCAACTTAGAAAACAATACTAAACACAAAAATTATTCAGATTCTTCACTGACTTTATAAAAACAACAAGCTATCACTGCCATCAAATGCGACAGTTACAAGAGGCAGTCAACTTTCAGGAAACAGGAGTGGAATACTAACTTACAAGCATGCCAATACTAACACTTTGGCTTCACAGCTGAAGAACAGCTGTGTATCTATCGTTTCCTGCTCTCTACCACATCTTCCAAACTCTGAAAGGGAACAGGAGAAAACATGACTGACTTCTTACCTTCATCCCATTCTCTCGGATGTCTTTAATCAAAGCCCCTGGGTTCTCAGTAGCTTCAAGATGGAAGGTATATTGATTGGCTCCTGCTACGGCCATTGGCTTTACCCACTGTTCCGGTCTGGATACCATCATGTGCATGTCTGGAAAGAAACACAGTGCCTTAATATTAATGAAGGAAAGCACATATTCCCATAGAGTCAGCCTGTGGTTCTGAGTGTAAATTCTTGTGGTATGAACAGAAACAGCTTAAGCAGTTAGACTGTGATATAGTTTCCCTTTATCTTGAAAACAAGGTTTGGTTAAATTCATTTGGTGGGGGGGAGCTTTACTACAAAAAGCATAGGCTAGCACTATGAAAAGTAATGAAGAGAAATAAGGAAAATGAGGCTCAGGTCCAGGAAATCCCACTCTAGAAGTCTTCAAGAGGCTATATTACCTGTACAGTACTGTTTTCTTTCAGAAACCTAAATTGTATGATTCGTCTCATTTATTTTTCAAACAACCTTTTCTGAGCACTCAATGCATAGTGAACATTATTCTAGCCCTAGGAATTGGGCAGAGATTGCTGTTTCTTTATTGCCTTGAGGACTATTCTTAGTAAGACAAACAAATAAACAAAATAAGTAAATGTAATCCCAACTAGGCTAGCAGTTAATGAGGCCACTTTGGCTGGGGCAGAGGCTGTACTGGGAGGAGCACATGAAGTTAAGGTAAACAGGCAGTGAGGAATGATGGCACAGAAATCTGCAGGCTGCTGGGTTTTATTCCAAATGGGATGGAAAAGCCTTCACAGAATCTTGAGTAAAGTAGTAAGGTCCATCAAGGGGGTTACTGTAACAATAACCAGGGGAAGGGATAATGGCAGCAAGTGAGGACTTCTGGTATGTTCTTAGGATACAGCCAATAGCAATGAAGGTGAATGGAAAGTCAAGATGCAAACAAGGCTGTGGGCCGGGCAGCGCGTGTGCACTCAGAACAGAGCTGCTGGGAACTGAGTGGCCGAGGACCCCTGGCCAGATTGCAGGGAGGGACAGCCAGGCTGACTAGAGGTGTCTAATGTTTGATTTACACAATCATAGGGAAAACATGGGCATGGTCATAAGAAGGTTCTAGACTTGAACCTAATCATGTCTCATGAGGAGAAGGCAGCCTGTGCTGCATGGGTTGGACAGCAGTGAGGAGAGTTTTCATTGTGCTAGAAGTGTACATTTCTGGAATAGATAAGCTGTATTAAAACATAAACGTTTCAATACTCCAAAACTTAGATTAGCAACAGTAATTACGTATTATGCTTTAATAGGCAAAGCTTTACTTTTTAAAAAAAAATGTGCTCAATCTGGTCTTTGATTTCCTTATATTATGAACAAAGAAAATCGGACACAACTTGTTAGTATGTTTAGTCAGGATGCTAGTAGCTAGTGCCTAGTTACTAACACCCTGACTAAATCAGTGGCACACAGTGACCATCAGCAGCCTGGAGAACCCTGTAGAAGCTCCAGTGTCAGGAGTGCCAGTTTGGTGCGTCTGCCTATCCTTAACAAATGAGCAACAGTTCCCAAACAGAGTGTAGGAGCAACCTCCTTTATGACCTCACAAATTACTGAAAATTCTACAAATCTTTTGTTGATATTGGTTAGATTTATAGGTATTTAATGCATTAGAAATGCAAATGAAGACATCTCAAAGTACTTATTAATCCATTAATAAAGACTACCATAGTCCCCACCCATGAGTTAAATTTTTAGTTTCATTTCTGAGTTTTGATGGAATCAACTGTAGTTGGAAAAATATTAAGCAGAACATTCCAGAATGAGATAATTAGTAAGTTTCACATTAAGTAACTCACATCAGCATGTTCCATGACTCATCCTTTCTCTATTTGTCTCCACATTATATACACTATACTGTCCATTAGCCACTTAGCACTGGCTTTTGTGATCACATGACTGTCCTAGTATCAGTGTTTGTGTTCTAGTAACCCCTTGTTACTTTTACTTAACACAAGAGAGATGCTGAAGACACAGCCCTTCCTTTAAGTATCACCTGTATGACCAGAAGACGTTCAGCACAATGATCTGATAGAGATGGCACTCACATATATTGCAGTACAGCTATGACCCTTCTAGTTTTCTGTTTCTTTACTGTGCCTAATTTATAAGTTATACTTTATCACAGGTATATGTAAGAGAAAATATAGTACAGCACAAAGTATTGTTTGAATTCTGATCTTTTCCTAGCCTAGAGATAGTATGATACTCTACAGTCCAATATCTTAAACTGGGTTGTATACATAGTAATAAACAGTGAGAAGGTGTTTTCCTGAGAAAACAAGTGCACTTTGTTAAATTTAAAGAAAATATTGTGAAACAGGCAAGTCTGAAAAAAAGTTTGTCCATTGTCACTTTAAGAAAATATGTTTTGAAAACAAATTCAGATCATTACTCTAAAATAGAATTTATAGGCTTAAAAAAATCTGCCAATAGCAAAAGGTTTTTGAATATACAACATCTAAAAATTCATTCAAAATCAAATGTGAAACAACTCACAGGTGTTTCTGGGAGCACTTGCCCACGCTGTAGGACATGGTCAGGCACTATCGAGAAGCACTTCTGTGCATGCAAATGCTGCCAGAAATACCTCAGCTTAGGTGTGAGACTAATATATGCTATGAGTTGTAGTGCTTTTACTATACACCGAAAGTTTTACCCTCAAAGAAAATTAATTATGGAACACAAAGACTTTACAGTATTTTCTACCATCACTCCTCAGCATATATCAAGTAAATATGCTTTTAGATTTTGTTAGAATATAGGATATTAAAAACTGCTGTTTGCCGGGTGTGGTGGCGTACACCTTCAATCCCAGCACTCGGGAGGCAGAGGTAGGAGGATCACCATGAGTTCAAGGCCACCCTGAGACTACATAGTGAATTCCAGTCAGCCTGGGCTAGAATGAGACCCTACCTCAAAAAACAAAAACAAAAACCAAATCAAACTGTTTAAGTTGCTGACTTGAGCTTCATAAAACAAAACAAAACAAGAAAAACCCATTAAGCGAATTTTGGCTTGGACTAGGGCAGTATTTCCAGCAATTTCTACAATGGCCCGAAAAATACATCTGCCATTCTGTATTACATATTTATGCAAAGTGGAATCCTCAACACAGAGTATAAACTCAAAACATTAACTAAGGTATGTCGTCTGTATACCTGGAGGTGTCAATAAAAAGTTCAACAACATTAACTAACTGAAGAATGCTGAACATGCTCTACATCCTACAGTAGTAAACATTCAGCCAACAGTCCATTTCTCTGTGTGAAAACCAGCTAATCTAGCATATTATTATTATTATCATTTTGGTTTTTTGAGGTAGGGTCTCATTCTAGCCCAGGCTGACCTGGAATTCACTATGTGGTCTCAGGATGGCCTTGAACTTACGGCGATCCTACCTCTCTGCCTCCCGAATGCTGGGATTAAGGGCGTGTGCCACCACGCCCAGCTAAATCTAGCTTATTAATATGAATATTTGCCATCATTTTACATAAAAGGTAAAAATTATATACATCAAAGATCATTATAAAATAAACTTTTTATTTATTATCAGTAAATATCTGATTTCTAGACCTGTAAATCCAGGGTTATATAAAAAGTTCTTAGGTAAGAAAGGGCTGTGAGAGAAACACATTTAAGAAGCCCTGCTTTGCACTAGGCATGGTGGTACACACCTGTAATCCCAGCCCTTGAGAGATAGAGGCAGGAGGATCAGGAGTTCAAGCCTGGATGATTATATAAGACCTTGTCTCAAGAAAAAAGAAAAACAAACAACCACCAAAGCTGCTCCATGTGTATGTACGGTACAGTGTATTCTAGTACTCAATAAAGTATGAGAGTCATTTGTGTTTAAATGACTTTGCCCAATCACAGGCTTGAGCATATTTAAGGTAGGCAAGTTTATGCTACAGTATTTTCTAGGATAGGCATATTAAATATATTTTTGATTTATATTTTCAACCTATGATGTTTACATAGGATGAAACCCCACCATAAAGTAAGGAATATCTATCTATATTAGGATGCTGCCAAGCTTAGAATGTTTAGAACTTTTATAATATTCTAATTTTTTCTTATAAGCGCTAATTGTATCAATAGTAACAAACACTAAGAAGGTGTTTTCCTTGAGTTCACTTTGTTAAATTTAAGGAGAATGTTGTGAAACGGCCAAGTCTGAAAAAAAAGTTTGTCCGTTGTCACTTTAAGAAAAAATGTTTTGAAAAAAAACAAAAACAAATTCAGATCAATACTCAAACTATGGTGCAAGTTGTTTTCCCTGTGAAAACAAAACCTTCACATGTAAGTGTATACAGATGAGCTTTTTGTTTACTTCCTACTGTCAAATAAATGTTAAAGATACATCACTGAAAGACCAACTTATTAAAATCAAAGTCTACAATGCATCACCAAAGACATATATCACAAACACATAGCAAGGAGGCCTAGTCAGTACCAGTACAGTACAAAACCACCATGCGGTTTGGCTAAGGCACAATAAGCCAAATCACCAGTGCTCCTGGAAAGCAAAAGTAATATATCAATACTAGGAAAATAGTTTTGACCTCACAATCTGAAAGTTTCATGGACCCCCTACAGCATTCTGTGAAGATTAGACTTAAAAATGAGCACAAGCTATTTCTCAGATGTTATTTCTACTTCATATTAAAAAGCAGGATGCAGGCCTGTATTACCAGCTTCTATAGAAGCTGAGGCAGGAGAACTGCAAGTTCAAGGCCAGCCAGAACTACAGAGTGAGTTCCAGTTCAGCCTGAGCAATTTAGTGAGGCCCTGCCCCAAGATAAAAAGTAAAAAGCCTGGGGATTTAATCCAGTGGTCAGAGCACTTGCATAGCATGCACACAGCCTTAGGTTCTACGGTTAGTTCTAAGCAGCAGCAGCAGCGACAACAAAACAAGTCACCAACTTTGGATGTTAAATATACAGCCTGTGAGCTACTTCTTAAAATGAAATCATGCATCCACATTCAATATTCAAGATCTAGGAAACACACAACAATGATAAAAAACAAAGGCCATAAACCCCAAGTATTTTAAGTGTATTTATCTTTATTCTGGGCCAGATGCTAGAAAGAGTAATTATCAAGTTTATCAGGAAACAACAAACTGAAGCCAGGAAGACAAAGCAGATTGCATGTAGTGGGAACAGTAGATTATAAAGAAAGTGACACAGGTAGAAGATACAAAATTAGCAAAAAGTGAGAGCAGGAGTCCAAATAAAAGGAAGAGAAAAAGAAAACCTATTAACAGAAGACACGAGGAAGGCGGAAGTAGAGGATGTATGGCTCTAGCACAGGAGAACAAACAAGGCCATTTATATACCCACTCTATAGTCAGAGTAAGTGTGACCCCAACAATCAAGACCAATAACCTGATTACTTTGAAAATTCTTTGCAAAAAAGGTGGCATTGCCAGGCATGGTGGCACACATCTTTAATACCAGCACTTGGGAGGCAGAGGTAGGAGGATTGTGCCAAGAGTTTAAGGTCAACCTGAGACGACATAGTGAATTCCAGGTCAGCCTGGGCTAGAGAAAGACCCTACCTCAAAAAAAAAAGAAAAGAAAAGAAAAGAAAACAAAGGTAGCATTTTAAAAAAATTGTCAGATGCTTATATTTCACTATTTGAAATTTCAAAGTGATGATCATGCAGGTGGAGTGTTCTGAGCTCATGTCACAGAAATGAGGTGATAATGCACGTGTTCTTTGGTCTCCTCAAAGTGCATGACCCAGAACCGCCAGCACTGGTGGGATATCCCACAGCTGCTCTTGTAAGAGTGGTCACCAGCCACAGGACTGATGATGTGGCTAATATGAAACAAAACTTTTAATTTCAATAGCTAGTAGGGGTTTTAGCTGTACAGTACAGTCAGAGTCTTTCATAAAATTATTCAGATGCTGATAACAATTTTCACTAAATTCCAGAATTTATATAAGAATATTATTTACAAGGACTTGTATAATTTCTTATGTACCAGAAGAGACATTGCTAAGTATACAGTAAAAGAATGTGAGCCCAGTCAATTTCTGCTGAACTAACTTCCAGGCCAGTGTGAACCTCGAAATCTGAATTCATACTTACAACATCACTGAAATGGAGAACACTTAGGTGCTAAGTGAAGCAAGCTCCAATGTGCAAGGCATTAACTGGCTTCTAGTTAACTGATTCATAAATGCAAGTAATAATTACAATGAGCCCCAGTCAGTGTGATCAGTTAGAAAAACCACAAGATGGATTCACCTCTGCCCTCATGGATCTTATAGTCCAATAATCTCAGACTGAGGGAAGCTCAAAGAACAAAATCAACAGTGTTAACTAGAATGAGTTTGATTTAGAATAGAGCTCAGAAGACGACAAATGACCTGAGGGCTGAAGATGAGGCCTTCTCCATGTGAAGAGCTTGCTAGGCAGAGATTCCCACCTGTCAAAGCCCGGGGTAGGAGTATGGCGTACTTACTACTAATGATGTCTGGTTAATGAAACCTCAGCCCAGGGGAAAGGGTCCAAGATGCAGTGAAGAAAGTAACTGCTTTTCCTTCATTTGGACAACACATCCAGCTTTAAATGCTGTAACATCTACTTACCAAAGAAAGGGTCCTGTCCTAGCTGTTTTCGGAGGCTTTCTACCACAGGGTGACCAAAGGTGATGTTGGGAACAAAATGCCTACAAGACAAACAAAATCTTACTCTGAAAATGCTTTCAACTTGGTTTCTATATTTCATATAAATTCTACTGGAGAGATATTATCTGATATTGCAATCTTTTAAATTTAATACTTAACAACTTTAATACTAAATAAAATCAAACCCAAAATTACTGAATATCAGCTTTACAAAGCAGTATTTTCTTGATATTTCAGCAAGTGTATATATAATGCGCTATATATATATATATGTATATATATATACATATATATATATATCTGAGAGGGGGCAGTATGTATATTCAAGGTGTATGTGGGCACATGTCGTGTAAATGTGGAGGCCAGAGGACAACCTTGGGTGACATTCCTCAAGAGGCACTTTTAAAAATTTGATACAGGGCCTCTAATTAGCCTGGAGCTCACTAATTAATCTAGACTAACTAGTCGTGAGCCTTAGAGATACTCCTGTCTATGCCCTGGGATTACAGACATGCATCATGCCCGGCATTTTATGTGGGTCCTAGGGATTGAACTGAGGTCCACATGCTTGCAAGGCAAACATTTTACTATCTCCCAGCACACACATTTTCATATTGAGCAATCTATAATTCATAACTCATATTAGTAAGGTAAAGAACGCTAATACAGATTCCTGAATCCTAGTCTGTCACAGGAAGCTTATGGCAACTTCTATATTTCAATCACAGAACATGAAATGATAATTTTTAAACTTACATAACCATTTTAAACCCCTGGTATGCATATAATAATGGGCATGGCACTGAGGGCTCACTACATGCCTTGCACATAACGTACTTCATCTTCACATCACACTAATAAAATGGATACTATTATTATTCCATTTGAAGAACAGGATAAACACCTTTCAGTCATCTAATTAATACTTTGTGGAGGCTGATATCAGCTCCAAAGTACTTAATCTTCCTGTGGTATCACTTGCTCATTTAAATATTTAACTATCACCTACATGTTAAGTACTAGTACTGTGCTTCATAAGGAAATATGCTAGAGCTCCTGTTTCCTATGAGTTTACAATTTCACCTGCAAGACATGACAGAAACGGCTAGTGTCTTACCAGAATTCCCCACCCTAACTGTTCAGTATAGTTATCAATGAAAGACCAACTGAGCCAAGGACTACATTTCTCAGCTCCCTTTATATTCAAGGCAGTCGATGTGACAAACTTCATCAATGATCTATGAGTTTAAGTAATATATGTCACTGTAGAGTGGAAAAGGTAAAATGCATAGGTTGAACTTTCCTAATTTAAAATCCAAAATATTTCAAATTTGACAACTTTTTCAGCACTACCATGATGCCTTGAGTGATAAATTTCATTATGTGACAAGTTATGGGAGTACTAAAAAGAATGCATAATATTAATATGGGCATGATGGCCCAAGCCTGTAATCCCAGTACTTTGGAAGCAACTGAAGCAGAAGGATCAGAAGTTCAAGGTTATCTTCCATTCTCAACTACACAGGGAGTTCAAGGCTAGCTTGGGCTACATAAGACCCTGTCACACATTAGAAAACAAACAAAAAACACAACACTGTATAAAATTACCTTTAGGAATCTACACATTTAGATGTTAGGTGTCATAAAACATAAATGAATTTCAGCTTTAGACCTGGATCCCATTACCAAAGTAATTCAGTATGTGTATACAAGTATTTCCCAACTCACACACACAAGATAAAAAGAAAACAAATAACAAAAAGCCTTTCTTGTTCATAGCATTTGAAGCCATTCTTGTTCATAGCATTTGAAGAAAGGATACTCAACCTGTATTCCTTTACTGCCCTCACTTTACCTGGCAGCCACTAAATCCCTTCATGAAGGAGAGCCACACAATGGGAGGAGACTATGTCCTAGAATTACTGCATGGAAGGACATTTCTACTAAAACATTATGTCACTGAAACCTTGGGCTTCGACAAAAGGTAAATAATAATGTGCATTAAATGTGCTTAAAGAGAAAACAGATAACATAAAAGCAAGATTAAGAGCAAGTGTTCTGTGAGGGTCTATAATATTAAGAGATTTGTAGGCAAAGAAATGAAGCAAAGCCTCAAGGTGAAGGCAGAAATGAGCAAGTTTCATTCAAGTTGTGGGAGACGGTTGACCAGCTTGGCTGGGGTGGGAAAAGCAGGAGGTTATAGCACATTAAGTATGTCAAAGGCCAAGCTCAGATGATTGGACCTTATTGCACTATAGTGAGATTTTAAGGCAAAATGAACATAATAAAATATAAATAATAAAGCAGGAAGATGTACTAGGTAAAGAAGGCCGGGGGATGCTAAGTGGTCAGGAACAGTAATGATGATAAAGAAATTCATCAACTAGCTGATCAAGGGGTAGTGAAAGAGAATAAACCACGGTTAAGGTTTGAAGTTCAATAAGGTTTAAAGTTCAGACAACAGGCAGAATGAGTGTTCATCAAAAGCCATGCACAATCCAGGTACAAGTTCTAAGGCGTCCCATATATTAAAACTTTAAACTGACAGTACCTGTATTTTATATATGAAAGAAAGAAGCTGATGTCACACAGCCAGTGGGTGCTGAAGGCAAGAGCCATACCCCCAACATTATAGCTACAAAGTCCAGTCTAAATTACCATGCTCTGCAGCCACAACAAAGACAAGTGATTCAGGACAAAGCTGAGGGACAGTTAAGGTGGCTCTGTACAGACATGTTGGTTCTTGGAGGTCACATTTCTAGTATTCTGCATAGGCCCCAGGCAGTCTCCCTCAGGGTAGGATAAAACTAGAAAGGTGCTCACAGCTACTGAGTAGTTTACAACTATAGAACTAGATTCTGATTTCATATCTTGTTAGGTTTTTCCACTGCCTTGGGAGTAGTCTCAAATTCACTAATACTCTCAAGGAACTAAAGGCTTGTTGCTAAAGCATAATAAAAAAGGGCAAAAGCCCAGGCATGAAGCCTGACAACATGGGAACAGAGCACTAGCTACAGATGGATTTGCAGTCTCTTCTTCTAGGCTACTGATTTGAATTTTTGACAAATGCCTCAGAGATAACTTATTAGACCAAAGTGGAAAATACTAAATTACTTCACTTTATAGAAGATTTCACCACAAAAATCTGCTTCATAATCATCTTATACTGACTTTTTTGAATGTACTTTTTGGAGTAAATCCTTCAAGAAATAAAATGTAATAAAATGAAAAGCATTCAAGAAGTTTACTGGAATGCAACCTGTTTTGGACAAATAGTACAAGGCAAAGTTGGCAAGAGATGATTAAAGCTGGTATAAAATATACTAAGACTATATATAGCCAGGAAACAATTTTCCTGTGATCAGGAATCACAAATTCACCAATAACAAAAGAGGGCAGATGGGCGGGGGCAGACATACACAATGCCTGGCCTAGCTAACAGCACCTGCCCCACTCTGCTCCAGCCCATTGTGACCTAGCTGGAGTGTGAACTAAGGCTGGCAAAGCCTTGGAATTTTTTTTTTTTTTTTTTTTTTTTGAGGCTGAAAAGTGGTGGAAGCATTAACCAAAACTAAGGACATTTAAGTATGCCACATGAAAACTACTACTCGGTAGACCAATTTAAGATATAAATTGAAACTAAAGTGTTGAAACAAAAGTCCCCTACATGAGTGGATAAAGCTGCTCCCAGGAGTCATAGGTTATTAATCGTAAATTCCAATGCCAGGGATGAGACACTTCCTAATGAGTTGTTGGTCAGGGAGGCAATGGAGGCCCCTAAAACAATATAGGCTACTGCCATTGTTCTTGGTTACCCACCAAAACAAGATGGTAAGTCCTTATTGCTGAAGACAGCACAAGTTCCGCTTGCAGGATGGAGGGGAACTAAGCTGAGGCTGAGCTGGGAGCTCCATCCCTGTGCCATGCAAGCTGTAGGGGCGGAAAAGCCACCAACAGTCCTACTCAGCCATAGACTTTACAAGTCCTATGGGATTACAGGGAAGAAAGGTGTTACTAGGGAGAGGGAGAACGGAGGATAAATGGGGAGAGTAAGATCAAAACACATCACATACATGAATTAAAATGTCAAAAATGGGATAAACTAATAAAAAATTGAAACAAAGAGCTGGAACAAATATCAAAGTTCAGGATATGAGGCTCTGTCTACAGGTAAAATGTACAGCTGTTAAAAAAAAAGTCAAAACTCCAATATTAAGAAAAAAAAAACTCCAATATTAATCTCCCCAATTTTAAATACTGGTAATTAATTTAGAATCAGCTTATCTGTTCCCATGGTTAGGATCAAGGCATTCCAGTCACTGTCCTGCCATGAAGTGTTTGCTTGACTCAGAGATTCAACTTGTCCTTTATTCCACGTATCCAGCCACACTTGGGCACCACCATCCAGTGTTTCTCAAACTAGTCCCTGACTTTTTAGACAAATTCAGTTTTTAAAAAAAATTATTTATTTGCATGGGCAAGCCAGGGCATTTTGCTGCTGCAAATGAACTCCATGAATGCCCTACTTTGGGCATCTTGCTTTATGTAGAAACTGGGGAATTGAACCCGGGCCGTTAGGCTTTGCAAACAAATGCCTTGAACCACTGAGTCATCTCTCCAGCCCCTAAATTCAGTTTTAACCAAGAGAGAAACAGGGAGCTTTGGTTGGGGGGGGGGGGGAGAGGCACATTGCAGTGACAATTATGAAGGGCCAGGAAATATGGTGCAGTATCTGGAGGAAGGTGTGTTGAGCTGGCTCCTTCAGAAAACTTTCCATACTGCTGGCCTGGCACATAGACCTGGCTCCTGTGGTAGGACATTGGGAAAGAGGCGAACCTTCCAGAAGCTGGCTTTCTCCTTTCCAATGAGCAAATGAAAGCAGCTTTTACTTCAAAAAGTAGGTGAAAAGTAAAAGGTTTGAAAACTATATGGAGAATTTTTTTTTAACCAAACCGGTGCTTCCTGACAAGGGGATCAATTTAAAAAAATTACCTTATTAAGCTTTGGGTCTGTCACAGGGCTGGGAGGGGGCAAAATGATTCCTTAGAGAGTCCTCCTATTATGATTAAGCGATGGTAATTAAGCTTGCATGGAGCTTTACTGCAAGTACCAAGGTGAGCTCAGGAAGCTTACAGTGCAGCAGGAGACAGGAAATGAAAAACAAAAAGAAGTGTCTACATTATTTGTTAGCCTTTGAGGATGGAAAATGTCTTAACCATTCTCTACAAGCTTAGGACCCACAGAAAGCATTTTTGAGATAAAGCAGGATGTTATATTGCTTCTAAGCCTGGCTCTACCATTTCTTAGCTATGAGACATGACTGTGTACCTGATTCTTCATTGTTAAAAAGGCTGGTGAAATCAAGTTGTGTGGGGAAAAAAAATCCACACAAGAGATACAACGGAAAGTCAAGTGCTTATAAATATTGCTACTGTGACTGTCATTAATTCTCATGATCAGCAAACTGAAACCATTGACTTCCACTATCTATTCATTTACCCCTAGGTGACTTATTTAAAACCAACTGTTTTGTGTACCAAAGAGAATCAATGTGTCCATGCAGCCTGTTTCACGCTGAAACCTGTACGTTTCTCTGGCTCACAGACATAGCTACCATCTATGGTACGTATTCAATGACTGGTTTATGGAAAGTCTAGGGCAAGGTGGTAAGAAAAACAAGATTTCTTCTTTTTGAAAGTGTTTTCTTTCACAACCCAAGGGGATGGCCTTTATAAAATATCAGTGGGGAATGCTTGGCAGACAAGAAGATCCAAGTTACAAGTGTGTCTCAATCTCCAATAATCCTGAGGGAATTTTACTGCTTTCTCTAGCAGTTTAAAAACGGTGTATCCTGATTCCATACATTACGTGCTGAAACTACAGTGCTTAAAAATTACTTACAAAAAAACTGCCCTCCCTGAAGAGAAGGTGCCTGAAGAGAAAATAGGCAGGAAAATCAGAGCTCAGATACATGATACCTCTAACAATTGTAAATTTAGGATATGTCAGGCACCCCCAACTTGACTTCAAGTCGCTCAATTCGTTTTACAAAGCTGGCCTGGTCGTCTGATGGTATTTCCATTCTGCAATGAATGAAAGGGAAGGAAGCTCCCGGAGGGGAAGTGGTTAGGCCAAGGTGGACTGTGGGACCCTTAGTCCAGCTTTGTCACCAGAGGAAGGTCGAGCCCGTCCCCGGGCCTCGCTTCCTCCACCTCTCGATGAACCGCAGGTCGCTTCCGGTCCTAAGCCCGCACCTTCCCGGAGGGAGGCTCCTGCCGGGCAGGTGCCCAGCATCCATTCAAGGTGCACCGACCCGCCCGCCCCGCGCGGCCGGCCCGCCCGCCCCGAGCCCGAGAGTTACCCGTCCATTACATCCAGGTGCAGGTAATCGGCCCCCGAGTCCAGCATCCGGAGACACTCGGCCCCCAGATTGGCCAGGTCGCTGTTGAGGATGGACGGGCCAATCTTGCAGCCCGACGCCATGGTGCCGGTTCCCCACGGCAAGCTAGCGAGCGCACGAGAACCCGGGCGGGCGGGCGGGCGGGCGGACCGGCGGGCGCACGCGTCACGGCCCGACTAGGCTCAGGCCCCGCCCCTGCGCCCAAGGCTTCCGGACTTCGCCGGAAGTCCCGCCCCTCGTTGGGGTGAGGGGCGGGGCCCGGCCGGGAACCCGAGAGCAAGAGATGGAAACTGAGGATTTGTGTGCGAGGATAGGGCGCCTCATCCGTGTTGCAAACGGAGCTGGTGATAATGTGTGCGTGTGCGCGCGCGCGTGTGTGCATGTGTGTGCGCGCGCGTGTGTACGACGGATTCCTGCGCGCTGAGGATAGGGCGCCTCACCCGTGTTGCAAACGGAGCTGGTGATAATGTGTGTGTGTGTGTGTGTGTGTGTGTGTGTGTGTGTGTGTGTGTGCGCGCGCGTGTGTGCATGTGTGTGTGTGTGTGTGTGTGTGCGCGCGCGCGTGTGTGTGCGTGTGTGTGTGTGAGGGATTCCTGCGCGCTGAGGATAGGGTGCCTCATCCGAGTTGCAAACGGAGCTGGTGATAACGCGTGTGTGCGCGCGCGCGTGTGCCGGCGTGGGTGCATCCTGTGTGCGTGCGTGTGTGCACATGTGTGCGTGTGTGTCGTGGTGACCTTGAAAATGATCCTGGATGAACCACCCCATTCCCTGTGGAGAAAACAAAATGAAACTTAGGCGTATTAAATGCTTTTAGATTTTATTTATTATATGTGCATATTCAAACACAGAAGTTGATATCTTTCATAAATCTCTTTCATAAACATTTTCAGTATTTATGCATATGCATTTTTTCCATGCTCTTTGGTCATTCGGTATTCATAACAGACTTCTAGTCATCTGAGGGAAGTTGGCTGTGTAGTCAATCCTTTGTTTTTACCTACAAAATGGCTAATAAAGGACTTTCATCCTGTGGTCACAGTGACTATTGAAAGTATGGAGGTACGTAGATCTATGATCCTAAATGATCTTCAAACAATATGAGTAAATTTGTCATAAACTTCCAAATACATTCTGCCCCCTCAATTGTGTTTATTCTCCTGAGTGTTAAATCAAAGTTTGCGTCTGAAATCCTGCAGTTGAGATTCATAAAAGTGAGGTGGTGGGGCATCTTTCTGCTAAGACACAAGGCCATGGGATCAGGAATGTAAGGTCACTGGGCAACGGCAGGACGCCATGACAGCAGCGAAGTCTGAAAGTCTTCAGCTCTGGTCAAGTATTCTGTGCTGGAGGAAAGGATATTTAATTCATGTTTCTGACTATAATTCATTCATGACCCTTTCTTCCCTATAGATCTCTACACATACCCTATTCTTGTCTCAGAACCCTTAGGAGCGGAGCGGCAGAGTGGAGAAGTTCTTCACTGAAGCAGAGATGCCTCCTGCCTAAGGTACTGGTGGAGGCACAAAGTCGCAGCCTGTGCAACAGGCCCTAACTGGACCACAAAGACTCCATTTTCCCTGTCTCATTGCCATTTGCCCACTTACGCCTTTTGACACTTTACTTCTTAGTGCCTCTTCCCAAAGCACTCACTCATTTTGCTTTTCAGAGAAATCAAGTAACTTAGTTAATAGAATCACAGAAAGTGGTGAATGCTCATAAATGAAAGTACAATGTTTGCTGTAGAAGTTTCATATCCAGGATTTTAACTGGTGGAACCCAATCTAAATAGTATAAATGTGTAAATGTGTATCATGGATGGTGCATCTTTATTCCAGGGCCTCTTTAAAGATACTTTCAAAAGAAGCAATATCTTTGTTGAGTGTTTTGTTTTTTTTTTTTTTTGCACCTGGGAAGTGGGTGTCTGTTTTATTCTCCCTCTGATATTAGGCAAATATCAGACTAAACATCATAACTGAGAAAATGATCTGTTACCAATGCTGTATTAACCATACCCGATAGTTAGCTTTTTAGTCATGCTCTCAGAAATATTTTGAGTATAACAAAAGATTGTCAGTTATCTTGAACTTTTTCCTTATCTTCCCCAGCTGTTGTTTTCTTTTTTAAAACTCCAGGTAACAGTACTCCTGAGAATACATCTTGTGACAGTCTTATGCACATACATATAGATACTTCGGCCATAACACAGAAACATTCAACACGTTACATTCAACACATCTAAGGACACCTTAAGTGGCACAGATGCACATATCTGCAAAATCTCAATAGTCCAGTATGAAACCATTCCCACTGTGTAAGGCCCTGTTTCTCAGAGTGGATGTTTTTTTTTTTTTTTTTTTTTTTGCAAGGTACAACATTACTAACTTTCTTGCAGACTTCCTTACCCAAAAGTGAAGGAGTCAGACCAGACCAGCAAAATCATTTCCAAGACAGCCCATTACATTTAAGAGAAATATATATAAAGGTATTTATGAGTCTTGTGTAGTATTCAACAATCTCCTTTGACTCCTATACTTTAAAAATATTTGACACAATTATACATAGAGGATTTGAATCAATCAAGAAAATGGAACAAAGCACAGACATATAGACTCACATGACCGACACTTGTAATACCAGACATAAGGCCTCTAATGCTAATTGAGCAGCATAATTTTTCACAGGCAAAATATATTAGCTTAGAATCAGAAAACCGCTTACATGTCTACTTCTGCACTGACAAATTCTTTTAGCATTGGGTACATGATGTGAAAATGTAACAAAACATAAGAGAGGCCATTTACCTCCTTAGTTTTCTGATTGGGGGATTTTTAAGTTTTATTCCGTTATCATTAATTCTCTTTTTGAACAGGATTATATCCACAAATTATATTTGAAACTATTTCACAATATAAACTATGCCTATTTGATAAGTAATTCTAAAATAAAAAATAACTTTCCTTTGTGATTAGAGTAGATTTAGGTCTTTTATATACATATACATTTCATAGCCAATAGTCAGACTTGAAACATATAGAATATATTTTAAACTCATCTCAATGTGATCAAAATCTGTTTAACTTCTACTTGAGGACTAAAACACGCACCCACACATACACACTAGCATATCAATTTACGTATGTATATGAGCTTTTAATGCTTAGTTAGTACTTGAGTAACAGTTTTCTAATATAAACTGCTAAAATTTTAAAAATTAACTATGAACTTGCGTGATGCCCAGCCCTTGAATAATCCATTAAGTACTGGCCTTACAAGCCTCCTAAATTTATACTTTTCTTGAAGTAACTGCACTTCAAGTTAAAGCCCTCTTTGTAAAATATACAAGCTGTCTGTGTCTATGAAGAACTTGTTTACACTGCATTTTCCTCATAAACTTAGATGTCCCAAAGATCATAAGAATATTTTACTATTGAAAAAAAGTTATTTTACTGATCTAGTTCTAATACTGTTATCTTTAATATATGAAAATATGCCCTCAAGGGCAGGCACAGAACATTGGGAAATAAGGGAAAGTAATCACATTTCCCAGTAAATACTAATCTTGGCATTGATGTAGTCAGGGCTTGAAGTAGGAATGCCATCTCTTTCAAACTATTATATTTACATTTAGGTTTTATAGCTGTATATCTGTTTAGGTTATTAATTCATAATTATGTCTTATAATTTCTAGAATATTTTGTCTAAGTGATTGCAATGAAAAGGAATGTTCTTATGGCATTAAGCATTTTGATTTACAGCGAAAATGACAGTTGAAAAATTAATTTTGAAAAATCCATCACTCTAAAAATAGTATTTTCTTTCTAACTAGCTGTATTATTGACCAAAAGGAAAATGGCTGCAGGTTTGTGATTTAGTCTCTCTAATCTAATATTTTTCTTAATGATTGTTTTTATGTAAATTGCTACTTGTCTGGCCACCTGATTGAATATTTTCAAAATTATAAAAATAAAGCATTTTCATGAGATGTATAATATGAATCCCCTTAAAAACTGCATTCTCTTTTTAGAACATATTATTTCTTAGTATTCCTATGAAAGCAATACTGTGATAGTATATTTTTAACTGCTCTAGATACGTCATAAACAATGCACAGTTAAATGGCTCTTTCCCCTTATTCCTCCCTGGTTTTCATGGTCTTCACATAACTAAAGACTCTTTGCCATCAATTTTAAGATGTTTATGAAACACTATGTATTTTGGCAGCCAAATCTACTTGGACTTATGCCACCCATTGGATATAAAGTGCTGTTTTACAATTCATCTTTTGTAAAAGTATTCAAGTTTGAGCAGCGTGACCCTTTCATTTCTCCTGTATGTCTGCAGTGCTCACAAGATTCCGAGCTAGACATGAGACTCATCTAGGACTACATCGGTCTCCCCCAGCTCAGGGGGAGTGAAAGTGAACTGGCTGGACAGCAGGGGGTTCTCCATGCCATTTTCCTCACTGATGTGCAGGACGGTGTCTCCATGCTGTAAGAGGCTGGATGTCTCAAGGCCGGTGAAGTCATCAGGGTCAGAGAGTTGAGTTGAGATAGGGCTGTGGCCTACAGCACCTGATACCTCTGTGTCCTCCTTTGCTCCTTCAGCAAGGAGGGGCTCACTCTGTGAACAAAAGGGCCATAATGTCATGCACAGGTACACTGGGGAGCAGAGAATATGAAAAATGCTACCTAGCTATAACTGGGAAAGACATCAGAAGGTGAGCCCAGGTCCAGCCTTTGTTATAGGGAAACTCTATAATATGAGCACATTTTTTTTTGTTCTGCTTACCTTATAGGCTGTAAAGACTAACTGAGATATTAATGATGGATGAAAATGCTTTTAACCACTGAAGCCTATACAAACATGTATAGTAAGATTGCCTCTTTGATGGCTTTCAATCCTACAGGGGAAGAATGTGATACCTTAGGAATTCACTCATTTAAAACAAAAAGAAAAATATCTAAACAGTGAGTAAAAATGTTCCTCTGATTTTATAGGTCACAGAAGACTACATAAAGGCTTCACCTAAATTGGTCATTTCACTTGTTTGAATTGGACTGTTTTCAAGTATGCATTAAATACCTTTTATTAGTAGTCATTTTAGCTATATTTTTAGGCTTTTCTAGAATCAAGAATATCAAGACTTCTCTCCAGCTTTCTTAAGAACCACTATATTCCTGGCTATAGCCTTTAGATAGATTTTGTTTACAGTGTCAGAAACTGTGTCTGGATAACATGCTGCATACCCAGATTTTTTACTTACATGGAATGAATTTGCATATCTAAATATTATTTTTAAAATAAGCATACAAGGAGCAGGCCTTGCCTATTTTCATAGTGCCCTCACCTTCTTGGGCGACAGGTTGTGGAGATCCGCAACAACTATGGCAGGAGAGGACGTGAGTACCGGTGTGTGCATTCCCTCTGGCTTCTTCGCCAGGGCTGGACTGCAGCCCTGTGACTGGCCAGTGGTAGGAAGTGTGTCTGTTGGGGCAGCTGTTGGCTCTGACTGAGCCTCAATGAAGGTCACAGATCGTTTCTGATCAGCTGTAAGTCAGAGGGGAGTCAGTCAATAAGGGAGAAATTGATTGTCCAAGCTTAATAATTGCCTTTACCAGTATTTTTTGGCTTTTCTTAAAGACATTGCTGATTTATTATCAAATGAGGTCTTATTTTACCATTTTGCATGTTGTGGTTTCTTCATCTTACATAAGAGTAGGACATGGATATAGAAAGTCCTATTTAAATAATTTATCTAAAGCAAGATTTGCAAAGAGCACTAGGTGAACTTACCATAATAACAGATAACAGGATTTAAAAGATCAAACTATGAGTCGCCATAGCTTTATCTTCAGTAAGACACAGAACAATCTGAGTTCCTAGCTTAAGTAAAGAAAACACAACTTTCTGTACTTAAATTTCAGAATATTCATGGTTTACCTTGGGCTGTTCATTTCCCTAGGTTCACTGGGGTAGGGTCAGAGGTTGAAGAAGGTGAGAAGGAAAAGAGTTGTAAAGTTTTCTGGGAAATGTAGCACCTCCCCAGGGGAGTATTTGTCTGCCTGAGCTCAGTGGGTACTCCTGGTATGATGGCAGTGGTGGGGTCAAGGAGGACAGGGAGGCCTCACCAGCTGGCTTCGCTTTAGGCTGAATGCTCCTACGCGTGGTGGACAGCCGAGCCCCGTGGCGGTTTCGGGGTTCCGTCTGTGTCTTCTGCCTTGACAGTAGAGGACGCCTTAGCTAAAGAGAATGGGCAGCGTGAACCTGGCAGTCTGACTTCACTGGAACAGAATGCTCAGGTGGTTCTGCTTCCAGCTAGCACTCTTTCCCACAACCCAAGGACATTAGTGGGGTTTGAAATCACCAACTTGAGAATTTCAGAGGACAGAAAACTAATAGCTATTGCTTACTGACTAATTAGTTTATGGAAACATTGCAATTGAGCAATTGCTAGCTTTCCAAGGGGTTTATTCAAAACCTCAGCTATTACAAAACATGCAGCACCTGAACCAATGCTGAGAAGTACCCGTGAAAACAATAACACTGTTGTTTTTTTTGGGGGGTGCGGTTTAGTTTTGCTAAATGTGGTAGTCTGTACCTGTAGGCCAAGTTCTTGGGAGGCTGAGACAGGAGGATTGTGAATCTGACATTAGCACATACTACATAGTGACACCTTGTCTTCTGAAGAGACAGGATGAAAGAGGAGGGAGAGAACCCTACTAGGGAATTTGTAAAGATGCTTGCTTTCTCCTCTCCCCTCAGGCCAGTCTTGAACTCTGTGTAGCCCAAGCTAGTATGAAACTCATGATCCTTCTCTTTCAGCCTCCGAGGGCTGCTAATAAAGGCATGTGCTACCAAACTGAGCTGTAAAGATGATCTTCAGGTTCAATTTTAATTTAAACCACTAGTCATGAAATGAGAAAGGTCTTCACTAATTATGTAACAGATCTTCCACTGCTAGTGAGTTTGGAGGGAAAGGTTACCAGATAAGGAACAAGAGATTGTAGCCAGGTTACGTCACTGATTAATCAGCTTTGTGCATGCAAAGATTCAGATCCGAAATAGAAGCGCTGACTATAGCTTACAGATGTTCTGCACTGCTCACGTCAGCTAAGAAGGCAAAATATAAACTTCGTAAGCACAGACATCAACAGTCACGTAGAGCTTCCATCTTACAGGACGATTCTCCCAGCCCTCCAGCTCTGCTTACCTGCCTCAGGCCCCTCTTCCTCCCCAGTGGCTGCTGAAGGAGGAGGCTCTGCTGGCCGGGTTCACTCTGTACACTTGCCACCCTGCCAAGCATCAACAGCGTTAGTCTACCGTGCAGGGACTACAGAAGATCCTCTGGTGGGAGTTAGCCAAAACCACTTCTATGGAACAGTCACTTCAAAGATACCATTATCTTTGAAGGATGGTTGGGAAAGAGTCCCTGGGAGAGGGGTTTTCAAAGGTTTGGGAGGGAAGACAAGGCCTTGTCGCCCCAAGCTGCCAAAATTGAGATTGTGTTTTCAATCACTGATGCTGTATCTGTCATTCAGCAAAAACGTTGATTCGATCACACCCCTGGTTTGGAAGCCAGCAACAGGCTTAAGACGTTATATTCTAATCTCAATTTTTTTTTTCCAAGGGGAATGGAAAAGGTGGTGACAAACAGACACAAACGAGTCTATCACATGGATGGTAACACCTTGTTTAAAGTTTCAGTTTAGATGAAAATAAGATGAACAAAGATCAAACACACCAGACACAGAATCCATTTGGGTGAAGGGCACATTCAACACATGTTTGCAGCCTGAAGTCTCTGTGACTACTGAGTCAATGAGTAGCCACATAGATAGAACATTTTAATGTATTTTTTAAATGGTTTAGATTTAAGAGGCTGGCAAAGAAAACTGTCACGACAACTCAGAAGCTTTAATGACAAGCAGCTGCACTTCAGCGTGCTGTGCAGCTTTATAAAGGCAACAATCTGCTCCCCCCAAATTTACTGTGTATGTGTGTCTTTTATAAGCAAAAATGACTACTGGCAGGGGTTGCTAGTTTAGTGTTGGGTGAAGCTAGAAATATCGACATGGGCCCATGAATCATTTTCATTCTGCATGCATATGTCATAGGTATTTATAATGGGAGAGGGGATGAAAAAAATAACACTGTTCCCCGGAGAACATTGTAATTCTGTGATTGATGCCGATGTGGTTATTTGGTTAATGGGTAATTAACTTCTGCTTTGCCTTTGCAAAAGGAGAGTCAGCTATAGATATTGTTATGATAAAATATTCCACATAGGAGCCAGAGTCAGCAACTGTGGGGGGGATTATATCCACTCAGTCTCATTTTTTAAAAAATATGTCACTAATTAGCATAATTTTTAGGAAGATAAATTTATGGCAGGATTGGCAATCTGATATTTCTCATTTGCTAACAACTGGCTAATCACATAGGTGGTAAAATTATATCTATCTTTTTTAAAGTTTCACTCATGTATTTCTACTAGAACAAAGTCAATGATCTGCAAAGAAGATTTGTCAAGCTTCTATTAAATAGGGATGTGATTACACTCCCTGGGGTATGTAACATTGAGTTCTACAAAAACAAAACCAGGTCTTTTAAGTTACTTTTGTTCACAAGAATAATGTACTTTATTCTTATATAAAATATATTTGACATTGTAGCATATATGGCCTTTCTAGGAAGATGCAAAAACACCCCAAAGGAACAATGCAATCAGTTCTGAAAATCAGTCCATACTAGATTGCTGTATGTCTGAAATTACATCTCTTTATTAATTATTCATTTAACACATGTCTGTTAAGTTGGAAAGAGTAACCATTTGCATAAAGTGAAAAGTTTCTCCTAATACCAAGCAAAGCTTTCGTTGAAATGGATTCTTCATTGACATCTAACTGTTACCTCAGTTCCCTTGGCCGTAAAGGGAGGTTGATACTTACCAACTACCTCCCATTAAGGTAGAGAAAAGAAGTTAGTTGATGTAAAATGGTTTGAACATGAAGAGTGATGTATATAGCATGCTTTCTTGTTTTACACTTGATTTTGCAACAAGTTTATTGCTTCTAGAATACTAAAAGGAGGTTGGTAATACAATGTTTGGGAAATAATTAGGGAGAGAAAATGAATTCGAGGCAGTCCACTTGTCTTATTTTTGTTTATTAATCTGAGATTGTGAGGAAAAAAATGGTGCAAGAAAAGAAAAATAAACAGTACTCCGAGTGTTAAATGTCATAACATAATGGAAAATTCACAATGATTACTCTAAGGGAGGCGCATGCGCATCACAGTTTTCTCTGTGGATAGAGAGGCTCACACCTAAGAAGCTGTCAAGTTATGTTGACGAGGTAGCACCTCGTCATGGCAGGCACCCATCACAGATGGATTACAGAACATGTTCAGGGAAATAAAGCCCAGCTGGTACATTATATTTTTTTTAGAAATATGATGCAAACATTTATATTTTCATCATCTGTGGCTGCTTAACTGTATGGCACTAGGACACACTAATAAACATCCAGAAAAATTAACAGTGGAAGTGTCTTATGCCAAACATTTCTTGAAGTTGATATCAAACTGAAGCCACATAAAAGTTAGTTTCAATTTAGCTTCTGTTCATATCATGTAACATTTCAGTCATCTGTAGGATCTGTGGCGCATGACTATAAGGTGTGTGATGCTAAAGTGAGCCAGGAGAAAGCCAACGTGTTTGCACAGAGCACCTCTATATTACATCCATTTTCTTATTTAAATGATTTGAAGCAGTACCACCAGTCGTCACCTACCACATATGTAATCCTCAAAATTATTATTTTCCCATCTAGACTACTGTGTTGTATTTGATGGTCTCAAATTATTAAGTACTGTACCCAAATAGACCACTGGATCATTGTTTAATAGCTGCAATACCTATTTCCTGTATCATAGTCATGAAAAAATAAAGTTGAGACTTTGTCAAGACTTGTCAAAATAGTGGCTCAAGTACTGAAAACTCCTATTTAAATAGACAATTGGTGTCTTAACATTTTTAATCCTGAGAATGAGAAATGGCTATTTCCAGTGTTGGCTAAATAAGATGAACAGTAAGGATAAAAGCAAATAACACTTTCCAAATTCAACCTAACATCTCGCAACATATTTAGAATTAAATAATCTTTTGAGGGTAGAGGGGATGGTCTCATTATGTAGCCAAGGCAGGCCTGGAACTCATGCACCTGGCTCAGCCTCCCAAGGACTGGGATTCCACCCATTCCCTCCCTTGTATTTTGAAGTTGCTGAAAAATCTCACTATTACAAACCATGTAATGGTCCCAGTTTTAAAGAATAAATGCAGCTGGGGCTCCCAGAACTGATGTGACTCAAGCTTTCTACAAAACAGCATTCTTATGCAGAGTTCAGTGAAGTGATTTGTGAACTAGGAAAACTTACACAAGCCTGCAAAAACAATTTTTATGAGGATTATCAGCATGGTGGCCTGGATTTTACTGTACATTTATTTTCTTATTGTGTACCTAATAGTAATTCTTAAAATAAGGTATGAACAGATAAAGCCATTCAGTAATGTAAGAATAATCCATAACATTCAAATTATAAAAACAGATAATGGATTGAAGTTATTTCATAAATAAAAAATTAGGTGGAAGCATTAGATGGCAATAATACATGGATGAGTAAGTTAATGTATATATTTGGTTTTTCAAGGTAGGGTCTTGCTGTAGCCCAGGCTGACCTGGAATTCACTATGTAGTCTCAGCATGGCCTCAAACTCATGACCACCCCCCTACCTCTGCCTCCTGAATGTTGGGATTAAAGGTGAATGCTACCTTGCTTGGGGAGTAAGTTAATATTTTTATTGCTTCTATCTGCAATTGATTTCGGTATCGATTTGGTTACAGAACATTGGAAGAAGACTAAGACATGGAGCACAGCCATTAATCCTGAGCAGCTGCCGTGTGCTGGCAATGCATAAAGTCGGCACCAAAGGAACTTAGACATTTGCAGAAAATGGGAAAATTAAGAAAAAAATTCCCACACTCAATAAAAATTGTTTAAAATCTTTAACCACCACAACATCCAGGGAAATACAGCTTCAGTGCTGCAGAATTGACAACATAGAGAATGGGATTATATCAAAAGGAGGGAACAGCTGGACTGCAGTAACTGATTTAGCAATAACAAAGAGCATATCTATATGTCACAACACGCATTTTCTTAGTGTCCGTTTTCAGCTATCTAAAAGATTGTTTAAATTTTTTTCACTGGACTTTGAGTACTTGCCAAGTTGGCTTGTTTTGAGAATATAGCTACATTAACATGAGATGGGTTTTTCTGCATAAGTTATTTTTGTTCCACCTAGACTTGTTCAGACTTGAGCCATGTTCTTAATTTCTACTGCCATTCTTCTTACAGTCTCAGGCGACATGATAATTAATTAGAGCTTGGTGTCATTTTTCTACCTTTAAAAATATTCTAACAATATCTATCCAAACAAAATCTCATTCTCAAATGTAAACATCAAGGTTTAAGGATTTGAATGACTTCATGATGTCTCTGTTATTTTTTAGAGAAAATGTATTCATGGTATATGTATATGTTTAAGGAAGGGCTGGGGATATGGATATCTACATGAGTCCCTATGGTTCTCATAGAAAATTCTCCAGAGAAGAAAATTCTTCCATGGAACATTGCTTCCTTTCATAATTTCCAAGAGAAAGAAGCAGAGCCCAGTGTTTCGAATAAGATGGCTCTTGGGATGGATCTTTAAAAGAAACATTTTAAAATCACAATTTAATAAAAATCTTAGTTCTCAATAGGTGAGTAAAATTTTTATTAGTTCTCACCTACTTATTTGGTTATCTCTTCCACATTTAGCCTACTTGGCCCAAATGTGCCTCTTTTGCCTGAAATAAGTGCTCCTTCACAAGCAAGTTCCCATGAAAATTAAGCAAAATAATTTGCTGTGTGGGGTGGTGGTGGGGGGTAGTGTCAGGGTTTGCTGTCGCCTCATGAACTGTGCTTTGTGGTAAGCTTGGGCCAGAATTTCCTTAGGATGAGGTTGGGTGTATTTCAGGTCCTAAGTACTAGAATATATGTTAAATGTAACACGTTGTTAGTGCCTTACTACTATAGAATCTGCAGAATAAATAACTTTCATGCCACAAAAGAAGAAGGCCTGGAAACAAAATACCGAAGTATACCATTTTGTAAACGCACCTCTTAGAAATGCCCAAAGTTCCTCTCCTCCAAAGAGAACTTGGTGACACAGTGCGTTCAAGAGATGCAGTTTGCATATGGCAAAGGTGGATGTGCAGCAATATAAAATGCTCATTTCCCCATTTCTGGCTCTGGTAACTAATGCCAAAACACAACAGTTATAGGAACAGCACACCCACAACAGTAGAGTTAAGACACCATTGAGTAATTCAGCTATAGATTAAATCTCTAGTCTTGGCTTGGAACTAATCTCATGAACTTTGACTTTATTTCCTTTGACAATGGACTCAGGACAGAATGAATTAGTTTAGATAACTCCAATCATTTGAACTCTGCCCCTGCCCAGAGAAGGCCAAATCCTTGGGAGAATTCATAAAAGTAAACTCAAGCTCATGCCTCCTTTTACAAACCCTGGACTACTACTGGAACTCAGCAAACACAGAATTGGGCTAATTGGAAAAGCCCTAGCACAAAGCCATCTAAAGGAAATTCTGACTCAGTACTTCCTACACTCAGCAGGCCACTAACTTTGCCCTCCAAAATTAGGGTTCTCCCGTTCCACATGCAATTTTAAGCACTGAACAACTGAGTTCTTTGAAAACAGTGCTCACCCTGCTAAACTTGGATCAGAGCTTAGCAAACACTGTAAAGAATTCAGGGACACCTTGAGGACTGTTGTATCACCACTTCCTCTTTGCCCCTAAAGCTAAGGCTAGTGGAATTGTTTGCACTGGGCAGCACTTCCACATTTACCACAGAGTCTGATCTGTCCAGGCAAGGGCTAGCAAACACAAATGAATGTCATGAATTATGGCTCCAGTTAAAAAATAGACCTGATGATGGATGAAATTTCCCATTTTCAATTGCAAAAGAAAATGTGAAATCTGAATGAGATACAAAGAAAACAAAAGACAACCTTTCACAGGACCGGCCTCTCAACATTTCCTCGTCTTTGTAATAAAGCAATAAACATTGGTGTGTTGTACTCACTACATAATGCAAACCTGGAAGGGAACATTGTCTCTTGAGGTGGAGCAAAGACAGCCTGAGGATGAACAAGAAGCATTGCCCCTAATGAGGATTAGTTGAGAGGTGTCAATCAACAGCACAAGATTAGGAATGTTTGACGTGGTATATCTGAGTGTTAAAGGTGCAGTCCCCTTTTCTGAGGCTTTACAACAATCTTTACGATATGTTTGCATTATATGACTTGTGCTACTAAAGACAGGAAATAATTGTGCCTGGTATTTCCTGGCAAATTTTTGGAGTCATCTTAGAAAAAATATTCTTTATATGTATTTGAACAAACTACAGTAATAGTCTGCCAATGAGAATGCATCAAAGTGAAGTATTTACATAATTGTAGTGAGGTTGCTGTTCATAGACAGCATCATTTTCTTACAATCCATGATAGTGGCTAAAAGACCTGATTCCATTTAGTATAGAGGCTTTCTGATGAGAGAGAGAGTGGTATTAAAAGGCCTCCACAAACCAATTCTTAATGAATACCAGTGTGGGAGGGAATGATTAGATGGGAGAAATTGAATAGCTGATATATCAAACCTGGAGGGGAGTGCACTGGGGTTTGAACCCAGGGCCTCGAACATGCAAAGCATGAGCTCTACCACTGTGCTACACCCTTTGCCCCTGGCATATCAATCTTTTATGACGTCCAAGGGACAAGCCCTCTAGAATTCTCTACAGGTTTTAGTTTTTAATTTTAATTACAAGTTTTAGGTAGTTGTGGTTTCTGAAGCTGAACGTGAAGGAGGGCTTGCTACACCTTTGACTTCCAGGCTCGTGTGTTCATGAACAACAATGGGAAGGAATGGAAATAGGTACCAAGACTGGGCAAGAGAAGACGGAGGAGACAGAGAGACAGAGGTGACAGGGAACAGCTAGTTTCCCAGCACAGACACCAATACACAGGTAGCGTTGACACTGTACCTAGAGAGGCTGCCCTCGGCGGCCAGGCCCTGGGAGTCATCGAGGACATTAGGTTCACTGTAGGAGGGGTAGGGAGATGAAGCATTTAGGGAAAGAAAATGTGAAAAGAAAAAAAAGAAAGAAAGAAAAAAGAAAAAGAAAAAAAAGCATGCAATTTTTGTTGTTGTTCCTAGGAACTGAAAATAAATTTAACAGAACAAGGAAGGAAAAGGAGACAGTCAACCATTTCACCTTGTGCTGATTTGTCAAGACATAGGACTCAAGGCAATGGGGAAGGAAGGGCTTTGGATGGATACAACTCTCAAAGGAGTCGTCTGTTTGTTGGTCAAGAGTTAAAATGAGCTCCGAATGGACACCTGAGCTCTGAAACGCATTGCTGAGTGAATCTGTGGAAGATGAGGCTCATTCTTTGGTAACCATTTGGCTAGATGGTTACTGTTTTGATCCTGCCTTGAGGATGTGGAGTTTCACTGGCCAGCCCCTGAGTTGTGCAACCTAACACCATCACACAGAAACCACTTACCATGAATTGCAACAGCCAAACTCTTAGAATCGATGTCATTAAGAAAAGCAAAGAGAAAACCCAACTTTCCCTGCTAATTTTGCAATGAAACTGTAAGTAAAAAAGTGGAAGGTAACTTCAAAACTTTACATGGAACTTGTATTACCTCCTTATTCTGCATCCGCTAGTAACTGAATTGTAAATGCCAAAAGAAACCTATCAAGTTGGTAAGAGAATAATATAATAGTTTATCAATTTATTTGGCTATAGCTGAACTGAGATCTGGGAATTCAACTGTGTTATTCTTTATCTGTTTTTTTTTTCCTTTGAGCACATGAAGGCACTCAAAAATATTTATTAAGTTGTGTATGTAGAATTAAATATCTGGAAAACTGGAGTGCCTTTTCTCAGAGAATTGGTACTTATGTAAGTGCAAAATAGTCTCTGTTCCCAAGAAGAGGCTCATTTCTCTAAAGTATAGACAGTATTGCCTTCACTAGTATTCCAAATAGGACTCCAGAACAAAGTGAAATGCTACATTATCTATTTTTGAACTTCTGGCATACCTGTATGCTAAGCAAATATTCTCCCAGGAACAAGTTGATCCATCAGTATATATGTGGAAAGGGAATTGATGGTCTGGGTTATTTTAAATAACACACATCACTCCCCCCCCAAACTTCTTACAGTTGAGCTATGTCCCCAGCCCCTAACAACTTCCTATTTAAAACTCACTACAAAACTTACAAAAAAAAAGTGAATAAACTGCTAATTTTATTCTGGATAAAACCGTGCACATTTTTAGCAACTAAAACTACTAGTCACCAACATAATTGTTTATGAAATTTTTAGTGTTTTTTGAACATGTTGTTTTGGCTCTTTGGTTATACATTTTCTTTATAAAACTTTCTCTTCAAAGGAAAATTACCAAATGTTAGGAAAAATAATCTCCTATAATGAAAGGAGCCTTTACATACAATTAATTCTTACAAATAAATGGTACTTACATAAGTGTTACTTATGTAATGCAGTTTACTTATGTATGCAGTTTACTTATTAACCACCTGTTTTCATTCTCCCTATTTATGTTCTTCAAATTTTGGCTGTCTTTCACAAACTTTATTTAATTGGTATACTTAATGAACTTTTTATTAAAGGATAAATATAATATTATTTCTGCATATAAACTGGTTTCATCTGAACATTACCATATGTCCTGGCCCTGACTTTTATTATTTTTCTGCATGTGAGTTGTACACAGTGAGTGTATGGCTATTTAAAATAGACCACAAGATCTCAGGTTATAACTTAGCTGTACAGTGCTTGCCTGGCATGTGGGCTCAATCTCAGCACTGCAAAAAAAAAATATCATCAAATCAAATAAATAATACACTAAAATCAGAATGCCAATTCTTTGAAAGGATTTTTTCCAGGAGTAAAAATATGAGTTCTTAAGTTTTTAAAACTCCTATCAGGTTATTTTCTGCATTCTGCATACTTTTATTTAAAAACTTTAAAATTCAGAAATAAGTGCTTATTTTAATATAAAGTTTAAATATGTTCTGTTTTTTTAAGTATGAAAAGCATAAAAAAACTAAAAGGACTCCTAAATGGATTTAAACATAATCTTATATGGCAGAGAACACATGAAGAAAATATCCAAAAGGTTCAATAAAATGTACCATAGAGTTATAGATGGAGAAGGCACCTTACCCATCATTGAAGCCAACCTCTACATTTCACAGCAGCGAGCACTGTGAGCCACCTCTTGGTGGGACAGGGTCTTCTCTGCTTGGTTAAACATTCCAACATGTAGCTGAATACTAATGGCATAGAAAAAGATGCCTAAACTTTCCCAAGGTCAATGCTGTCCTAAACACTTGCCAACTATTTATTATTATCTGGCCTAATGATATATATATATAAGAATGTCACCTGAAAACAAAGAGAAGGTCATGTAACTTTTCGTGGACATGTAAGGAGAGAGAATTCTTGGACCAGAAATTGGAGTCTCTTATGGGAGCCTGGCATTTACTGCCTCTAGGGAAGCTAAGTGGGAAAGTCCTTTGTTGAATGCTCTCCCTAGATCTGTAATCATTGCTTGCTTCTGGTTGGGTGGTTGTCATCTTTGTGAGTGTATTTTCAGAATTACTTCCCTTTCCCCAGGTGCGGAGAATTAGGCAGTCATACCTTTGGCTGGGTAACATGCCAACCTCAGCCTGAGGTGCAGACATGCTGGAGACGTGGCTGGAGAACCGCCTCCTTCCGATGGCGCTCAGGAGGTAAGCTTCCTGCTCACTTACCACACTGGGCATGCTTACAGAGTCATCTGAAAGTGGCAAAGAAACTGCGTGTTAGAAAAGTCATGCTATCCATCAGAAAACCAACGAAAGCCATGCGTGGATTCAGTTGCTGGCCTGCACACAACCACAGGCTGTCTCTGAAACTCATTTGTCATTGGTGCCTTTGTCCAGGTAGAAAACTAAAACCCAAACCAAACCAGCGATAATTCTTCATGTCTATTCATCCATTGTCCTCCCACATTAGAACAGCCTTCATGAAGCAAATGTAAACTTATTGTTTATTTTTGCAAGTACATTATTTATAAAACTAATAGGTATCTGTAAATTAGTAATTCCAGAAAAGCTAGCATATCCACATACATTGTAAGATAGTCCAGGATAGTTTAACAGGGATTTTTGAAAACATAAAAAAACTCTTCAGTAGATTTAATGATTTCTACACTCCTATGGGAAAGACTATAAGTATAGGACAATCTTAAAACTTTAACATTCAGAAATGTGCATATTTTAATCTAAAATTTAAATATGTATTCTTTTCCTCATAGAAGCAGAAATTAATATACTCAAATCCATATGAAAGTTAACTTTACACAATATTTGTGTCAAGGTAGCCTCACAGTAAGGAAGATAATATCATGTCTTGCTAAAAAAAGCATATGGGTTGGGAGGATGTGGGAGTTGGTTCACTGAGAGTGTTGTTCACAAGCCTAAGGACCTGAGTTTAATCCCCAGCTCCCATGTAAAAAAACTGGGCATGGTCACAGATGCCCAGTGCTGAAGGGGGCAGAGACAGATGAATTGCTTGGGTCACAGCCAGTATTAAAATAAATAAACAAATAAAAAGTTCCAGGTTCAGTGAGAGACTCTGTCTCAAGAAATAAGGTGGAAAAGCAATACAGAGAACACTTGATCGATTCCTACAGCCTCCACAGGCATCTGCCCACATACAGGCATGCATCACATGCACACAGACATGTAAAAACGTATATTTGGATGTTTAGTGTATTCTGCCAAGATCATCTAATACTATGTATCTACAATACCATAATTTATATTTCTTACTGAAGTTATTTCAAATAAATATTGTGAATATGAAAAGTGAAACAAATTTTAATTTCTTTTTTTATTGTCCATAATGAGTTACATTATTTAGTGGGCCAACAATGAGTTGTTATCCCCAACTCCCCAATGCCCTCCCTCCCCATCCCCAGTCAGCTGGATATCCTCCTCCGTGGGCCGTCTGGATCAGTCCTTGTGGCAGGGGACCATGGATAGCCTAGTACTCAGCCTGGTTCTCCTGTCCTAAGTGTGTTGTTACTGAGGGGTGCCATGCCTCTGGATAGTCTCCCTTACCATGGCTCTCACAATCTTTCTGCTCCCTCTTCCACTCAGTTCCCTGAGTCATGGTGGGTGAGTATTAAGGCTGCTTTAATGTTGTGAGCTTAGGGGTCTTTGTACAAATTTTAATTTCTTATACAATAACTGACTTGAAATTGAATATTGCCATGATGGTATTGCCTTTTTATTATAATCACAGAGAAGTTATAATATGAAAAACAGGATGGGATGCACTGAGCTATTTAAATGAAGGCCTTTCATAGATGTCATTGGTTTTTCCTCCTTTTAACTCATAGCACTTACTCCTCTAATATTTGTTTGATGATTAGCCATGTCCTGTTTTATGCCTTGTATTTTCTCACCTTGCACCTGATAGGTCTTAATACAGGTTTTTATTGGAAAATAGTTTAATTCAAAACAGTTAAAATTCTTACTTTTGTATCCCTTACCATATAAATTAATGCACTTCCATATTACAGCTATATTGTACCATTATTAAGAACTTTGCTTTCTTTGGAATGATGTCTGGGACAGATATTTGCAAAAAATGGTATGCCTTTGATCGTTTGACCCCCACCACTGTATGAGAGTTGAATTTTGATCAATAATTTCTTTGTTTATATCTCTTCTATTTTTCATCCCTAATTCCTTCCTACTGCCTGGGTCATGTACTTCTTCATACATTTACTTGAGAAATAAATTTAGTTCTAGAATAAGTTGGTGGTATCATTTCCTATCATTAAAAACAGATGGAGAGACTGCTGGAGGACTGCTCAGTGGTTAAAGGTTCCTGCTTGCAAAGCCTAATGGCCCAGGTTCGATTCTATAGTACCCATATCAAACCAGATGCACAAAGTGGTGCATATGTCTTGAGTTCATTTGTAGTGGCAGGAGGCCCTGGCACCCCCACTCTCAAATAAATATATACTTTTTTAAATTTTAGGAGAGACTACTTCATGCACTGAAAGAAGATGAAATTTACTTTAAGCTTTTTACTGCTACCATGACTTAATGTTTATTTTACATGCTCATCCTTGTCTCTTAGAGTGTGGTTTTTAATTTATTTTTCTATTATTAATAAGTAGAAACTCTGTGTGTACAAGTCTTGTGTTGATACCCCCATTTCCCTCCTCCCTGCCCCTATTCCACCGAGGACCCTCCTCAGTGGGATTGCCAGAATGCTCTATGGGATGGAGGGCTATGAGTTGTGCAAGCAGCAGGCTGGTTTTTTTGGGCGGGAGGGGGTGGAGAAGACAATGCCTCTGGATATTCACCCCACCATGACTCTTAAAATCTTTCCACCCCCTCTTCTGCAAAGTTCATTGAGCCATGGTGGGTGAGTTTTAAGCCTGTTTTAGTATTGAGGACTTAAGAGTCTCTGGGTTTCTACTTTGGACTGTTTTGAGGATTCTCAGAGTCTGTCACAATTATCTTTGCATAGGTTGTCGGGCTTGCTGTGGAAGCAGCATAGAGTATGTTTTATTGGTCAAGATTTTTCAAGATTTCACTACTTATAACTTTGGATGAGTTTCCATGATCAGTTACCAGGACAGCTTAGATACAAGTGTGTCTATAGGTTGTCTCTGACTAACCCCCAAACTTAATCTGGAAATGTTACTGAAAAGTATTTTTGATGAAGCATATATTATTTTTCCTTTCCTATATACTCCACTGAACAGGGGCATTAAGATACTTTCATTCATCTTAATCAAAATACTAAGCCTGACTTCCATTCCCTCTTTTTTATCTAGTTCAGAGGGGGATTTTTGTTGTTACTTGGTATGGAGAGGCTCTGAGAGGTGACCTAGATTTTATGCTTATTCTTAAGGCATTGAAAATACAACTTTGCAGTAAGCCTTATGTAAATTCACCTGAAAACACAAGTGAAAAACAACCAGTACAATTTATAAAGCTCCTAAAATAAGTGTCATCAATGGAACCTTCACTCTATCTTTGCTTTTTAAACATACTGTGGTTAAGCACTATATGCAATATTTCTTGATATATTTTCTATTTCACAAGACAAAATGCTTATTTAGTGCATGCATTATAAGCTCCAAGGCTGACCATATTAGTGGGGATTCTCTTAACTTTGAGTTGTTTCCTTGGAAGGCATCTTGCTAATTTTATTCTGGTCTCTTCTGATTCTTATACACATATTTGCCCACTTTTTATTGTCCAATGGGATAATATGAATGCTGCTCACCCTCTAGTCAAGAGAAAGATGAATACACCATGTACCCACAGTTTAAAAGAGAGATACTAGAAAAGGTGGGGCATATAAGTACAAACAATTAAGGGTCACATATATCCTGTCAGACCGCAGTGGAATAAAATCAGAAATCAAAAGAGAAAGAGAAGCTTCAGTAATTATGTAAATGCCTGCACATTAAACGGTATACTATTACGTGAACAGTGGATAATTAAAGAGATCAGAGTGGAATTTAAAAATTTCTAGAAATTAAGCACAAGAACACAACCTACCAGATACAGTCAAGGAGGTCCTAAGAGGAAATTGGCAGTCATAAGGGGTCACATTAAAATTTTAAAGAGGAACTGGAGAGATAACTCAGCAGATAAGTGTGCTTCCTTCAAGAATGGAAAGGCTGAAGGGGACTGATGTTTCCTGAGATTGAATCTCTAGATCCCACTTAAAAAGTTGGGTGTGGCCACATGTGCCTGTTCCCACAAAGGGGAGCAGAGACAAGGGAATCACTTGAGCTCACATAAAATAGCAACTCAGGTTTCAGTTGATTCCCCAGTACCTACATAAAGCCAGATGCACAAAGTGGGTGTATGTGTCTGAAATTTGTTTGCAGTGGCAAGAAGCCCTGGTGTATCTATTCTCTCTCATTTATCTCTCTTTGTTGGCCTCTATATATATTGATATTTATATACATATATACATATAGCCTCTCTTTCTCAAATAAATATATTATTAATTTTTAAAAAGATTACAGAAATTCAACCAATGAGATTGTTCTATGAAAAAAATTGATTGACAACCCCTAGTCAAACTAACCAAAAAAGAGAAAAGACCCAAATAAATAAAAGAAATAAAAATGGTATTGTCACAACAGATCTCAATGAATTTCAGAAAATCATTGAGGAATACTATGAAAACTTATATTTTGAATAGTTGGACAACCTAGATGAAATGGATAAATTTAAAAACACGTAAGACCAAAATTAAAACCAGAAGATATAATTTAAACAGACCCATAACAAGCAATAACATTGCAGCAGTAATTAAGTCTCCCCACAAAGCAAAAAGCCCAGCACTCAATGGATTCATGCCAAAGGAAGATCTAATACCAACACTTCTCAAACTGTTCCACAAAATAGGGAAAAAATACTGTCAAATTCATCTATGAAGTTAGCATTATCTTGATATCAAAACTAAAAAAAAAAAAATAGAAAAAAAACCTACAAACCAGTTTTCCTGATGAACATAGGTGCAAAATTCTCAACAAAATACTTGCAAACAGAATTCAAGAACACAATAAAAAAGATACCCTGTGATCAGGTTGGCTTCATCCAAGGAATGCAAGGTTGGTTCAACATACTCAAATCAACAAACATAATACACCATATAAATACACTTAAGGGCAGAAATCATATGATCATCTCAATAAGCTCAGAAAAGGCATTTTACAAAGTTCAATATGCCTTCATGATGAACATTCTGGAGAAATTAGGAATAAGTGGAACATACTTCAGAATAATAAAGATTATATATGACAAACCCATAGTTAACATTATACTGAATGGAGAAAAACTGAAAATATTTCTTCTAAAATCTGAAATGGTACCCACTATCACCACTCTTATTTAATCTAGGACTCAGTTTTAGCACTAAGACAAGAGGAGGCCATGAATAGGATAAAAATAGGAAAGCAGGAAATGAAACTATCTTTACTCAAGATGACATGATTATGTATATTTAAGTGACCTCTACAGACTACCAGAAAATTCTTAGATTTAATAAACACCACCAATAAAATTGTAGGATGCAAAATTAACACAAAAATTGGTAGCTTTCATATATTCCAACAATGAAATTGTTGAGAAAGAAGTTAGGAAAAATATCCCACTTATAATAGCTCAAAGAATAATAAAGGACTTAGAAATAAACCTTTCCAAGGATGCGAAAGACCTCTACAAAAGAAACTTTAAGATACTGAAAAAAAAAAGAAAGAAACAAAGGAAGATATCAACATTGGACCCTTCACACGCCTGGATTTGTTGAACCAATATTGTGAAAATGGCTACCAAAACTAATCTACAGATTCAATGCAATTCCCATCAAACTTCCAGTTATATTATTTTCAGAACTAGAAGAAAACTTTCCATCAAGTCATATGGAAATACAAAGGACCACTCATAGCCAAAGTAAACCTAAGTAGAAAAAGTACTTCTGGACTTAACACACTTCCTGACGTTACACCAGAAAGCCATAGTGACACAGAGGGCAAGGAACCGGTATAAAAACAGACACATAAGCCAATGGATAGAACAGAAGACCCAGAAATAAATCCATAGTTATGGTCATTTGATTTTTAACAAGGGGAACTCTTATTTACTATTGGTGGGAGTGTACACTTGTGCATCCATTATGGAAATCTGTGTGGAAATTTCTCAAAAAGGGAAAAGTTGAACACCATATGACCCAGTTATTCCACTCCTGGAAATAAACCCAAAGAACTCTATATCCACCACAGAGACACTTCACACCCATGCTTATTGCTGCTCTATTCACAATACCTAGGAACTGGAATCAACCTACATGTCCATCATATGATGTCTAGATATAATGAAAATATGACTCATATATACAATGGAGTTTACTTAGCTGTTGAGAAAACTGAAGTCATAAAATATACAGCAAAATAGATGGGATTAGAAAAAAACTAAGTGAGGTAACCCAGGCCAAGAAAGACAAAAATCACATGTTAAATATATTTGTATATAAGTAAAGGGATGTAAAGTGAATAAAGCCTATGAATGAAGACAGCCCAAGAGGGGAGCATGAGGGGCTGGGCAGTGGGGAAACAGAAGGAGGCTATGGTGGGAAGCACACAGAAGGGGAGCAGAGGAATGGAAAAAAAAAACTTGCTTGAAATACAACACTAATGAAGTCTACTTCCTTGTATGCTAAATTAAAATAAGGAACAAGAGAGTTATCACATAATAAATACAGGTTCTTCCACTATAATAAGTTTTAGTATAGTTTAATTTCATGAAATAAAGATAATTTGCATACTGTAGGATTGCAAACAGAAAACCTCTCATTAGAAATACTAATAAAAATCATGCTTCCTTTTTCCAAAACAAAACATGTTATCATAAAAAAAATAAGGTTTACTCAACAATTTTGGCTGAATCATCTCCAAATATCTAATGATAGCAAGGAATTTATAGGAGGCAGGTGTTAGCAACGATACAATGAAGAGTACCACTGTGACTCCTTCTTGCAAGAATGACTAAGAGGGCCCAAACTGGAAGGAGTTAGAAGGGCAGAAATCCTTCCCAAGCCCTTGCTCATGCGGGCAAGCTGTGTCGTCCCCACCCCCATTCTGTGGGGTAACCTACTTTCTTCTTCCTCCTCATCGGTTCGACTCAAGGTATCCTGGGAAGCCTGTTGGGATGGCTCACTGTCCTGCTCCCAGACAGTTCCTGTGCCCGTGTTGGAGCGGGACATGGTGGCCAGGCTCAGACGGTAGGCGGAGGTGGACGTGCCCACAGTACTGATGGATGTCTTCCCTTGGTATGCTGAGGGTTGGCAGAACAGAGGAGATGGTGGTGAGTCTCTTGCAAAGAAATGTTGACCCAAAGTTCTCCCTGACCACTTCTCAGTTAGTGTGTCCCAAACTAAGGATTTTTAGGGCACAGCAGCACATGAAATGAGAGTTGTTAAAAAAACAAGTCTGTCTTATTGACTGATGTACTTCTATGACTGACAGATTCCTTGTGACAGCATGCGCTCCCACAACCACTTAAAGGGTCCTGATACTATTTCCTCTTACTATTTTATACTCCATTTTCCTGTGCTGGAATGACACATACTAATTTTGACCTGAATTGCTGCTTCCAAATAGTAACTTTTTAATGGAGTTGCATGCATTACCCTACCTACATAAGTACATGGGAGTCATAAGTAAGCTGATATCGAGGACATGAACCCTACAATAAAGTTAGAATACACGAAACTGTCCTCATTCTTTTCTGGTGCTTCCAACATAGAACTCCTTCAGTTCCGTGTCAGATTGTTTGATCAGCTCTGCATGAAATCCAGAGGATATTTGATTGGAAATGTGTAAACTTCATCATGATAGTACTTTTCAGTTTGTATGTAACTTCTTGAAAGCAAGTGAAAAAAAATACCCCCTCCATATATAATTAATTTATTTGATTTACAGGTAATAGTACCCTCTAATGGCAAACAGAGATTTAAGCTCCTTAGGAGTTGGCTGTTAATAGAAAGCTGCACACACAATGCAAACCCAAGAGGCACTTCCCAGCCTTCTAGCTCAAATTTGCTCCTCTCCTTCCACTCTGTGAGTGGCTTTGTCCTCAACCATACAGCCTGGCGTAACAATCTCCCCAGCACTGCTTTCTATGTACATCAGCTACTTAGTCTACTTTGAGTCTCAGTCTCTGCCCTAAGTGGACTGAAGAAAATAACATCTGTGAAATACTCCACCACAGAACAGATGCTCAATAACTGTGAGTCCCCCTTTAGTAGCGAGGGAATGCAAGAGTGTAAACAAGTTATTTCCTAATTAAGTATTTAAGAGCTTAGCTACTAAAATGAAGATTGAAAAACACTAGAATTAAAAAAATATAAACTCCCATGATCCCCCCTTGATGTTTGGTTGGTTATTGACAATGAGCGCATGGGCAAATCTACTGATGTGCTCAGATGGCTGCTTCAGACATGGTCCCCCCAGAGCAGTGCGCTGAGCAGGGGATCCTGTGTGACATGTGGTTCCGTTTGTCGAAAAGACTCAGAACGCCCACATGTCCTTACCAGATCCACTGTGAACGGCTTCCTTTAGAATTTTGAGCTCGCTGTTGAACTCGGCAATGAGGGAGCTCTTGCACAGCGGCCGGGGTATGAAGCGCCGCTCCAGCTGGTCAGCAATATGTTGCCGTGCAGAAAGCTCTTCATGGTTCTCTGCTGGTTGGGCCAGAAGCTAAAAGGAAGGTATTACAGGATCAGGGCCTCAGTTTCCCCATCTATACAATGGCCTATGGCATAGTTATTGGAAGTCAATAAGGCAACTCATGGCCCATAGATCAATACAAATGGAACACTGATCCAAGACAATGCAGGGGGGTGGAAAGAACAGATAAATACTGTGAATATTGGAAAAGTCAATTCTGAACTGTCCCATTTGTTTTTTTCATGTTCATCAGCAGTTTCTCGGTTGTGCCGTTGACATAGAACATTCCTGAATGACAAGTAATGCCATCCTCTGGATAGGGCGCAAGGTTAACAGACCCTGGTACCTGGCTGCAGCCTCTCACCTCCCATCCCCGCCTCCACCATCCCGCTGCTCATCACCTCGCAGAAGCTCACACGCACCTTGCACTGGATGAAAGGACGCAGGAGCACGAAGATGGGGATCCTGGTGCGCACGATGAAGTCCAGGAAGTCCCAGAGGGCCAGGCCGCCCACCTTCCGAAGGGCCATCTCCTTCACCTGCAGGCTCAGCCAGTACCACTGGCTGCCCAGCTGCCTCTCAAAGCAGACGAGGATCACCTTCAGGGCTTCACACCGGGAGGAGAGAAGAAAGCCTTAGCTTCGCAGGAATCCCACCCGCAGCCGCTGCCCACGTGCATGGAGAATTTCATTCCTCCTTTCCAGAAACTTAACACATACTCCAGAGCCACTATTCCTGACTTTACATAAAAGGGTTTGGACGTGGATTAGAATCCAAATATTTTCCTGTGTATTAAGCTCCTACTTGGGAGAAAAGAGTGACATGGAATCGAATATATATGCATATAAGCCTGATATGTGACTTAATGTCTTACTGTCAAAAACTTTGACACAGTGGCTGTGTGGAAATACCAGCATATCAGTCACATCTTCAGCTAAAACACAGATGTTTTAAAATGTTTACCTTTTCTTCATTTAAGCCTAGAGGTATTTGTGCTGTAAAATGTTTTATAAAAGTCTACAGAAGTACACAAAGTAAACAAAAACACAACAAAACCCCCACAACATTAAGCTCTCCCCTTTCTTGTTCTCTTGCATACCCCATCTAGACTGTTTCTCTGAGGAAACGAACACACTTGATTAAGTATATTCTTCCAGATAGCATCCCTCCTTCTCAGATTGCACAGCAGTCTGCTACTAAATCCTGGTAGGTTTCTTTTGAAATCTCTTCAATTCTGGAAGTCTCTTCACAATCTATATTTATTTTTTTTCCTCTTTAGAAAGATTTCCCAAATAATGTATCAGGACAGACTAAAGTTAAGGATCATGATGGAACTTCCTCCGCTACCAGGCTTTCTCCTCACAGGATCTGTCAGGGGGCAGACCTCGATCTCCTGAATCAGGTTTTAAGACCCCTTTATCAGAGAATTTGAAAATTTCAAATGGTATGCACACCTTGATTCTGATTAGAACACAAGATCTTCTTGAAGGTATGGATAATCCCATCATAAAGCCACCCAGAAATCCAACATGCTAAGCCCTCAAGAATCTTGTGCACCTTTCCTATCTTTAGGGTGTTTCCAAGGGGAAGCCATCAGGGTGACAGAGATGTTGGTAAGACTGACTCATCTCCCCCCAAAGACATACTTCTTCAGCAATAGCTCATCCCTGTTGCCCCTCTTAGCCACACAAGTAATCCAATAAACAAAAGCAGTTCCCTTCTTTCCTTCTCTGATTCTAATGACATGCTTGTTCTGTACCTTCCCCCCACCAGCCCGATGCACAAGCTGAGAGAGAATCCAAGTTGTGGGGCTTGGATGTGAGGTCACCTCTGTCCCCTACTGTATGTATGTCTTCACGCAGGTCCTTCAGCATTCTTGGGACCATGCGTCTTTACTCCCCAAATGAAAATGACACTAATGTCTTACAGTTGTGAGGAATCACCTACAGTTATGTAAAGTTCAGAAAACACTGTTTGGTGCTTGGTTAAATATGCCATTGCAAACATAAATTTAAGATAGAGGTACACTAGCCTGGCAAAGTAAGAAAAATAAAATACATTTTTCATTAAAAAGACAGAAAGTGATTTCCTTGTCTTGTCTTACAGAGAAACCCCCTTTCTCCATCACTCACTGTGTACTCATTAACCACCTATTGCCCTGCTGGGGTCTGGATTTGATTTAGACCTGACTTCTTTTTTTTTTAATCGATATTTTTATTGCCCAAGATTAGATACATTGTATTAGTAAATATTAGGTTGGTATACTCAATTCCCTCCTCCCTGTCCCCAATCCACTGGGTATCCTCCTCAGTGGGCATACTGGATTGTTCCATGGGGTAGGAGGTTATGGATAGCACAAGAAGCAGCCGGGTCCCCCACCCCCACCCCTTGTATGTTGTTGCTGATGGAGGCAATGTCTCTGGATATTCTCCCCCACCATGACTCTTACACTCTTTCCGACCCCTCTTCCGCTTAGTTCCCAGAGTCATGGTGGGTGAGATTTAAGATTGCTTTATTGTTGAGATCTTAAGGGCTTCTGTACTTTTACTTTAGGTCGTGTTGGAAATCGTTGGTGTCTGTCACACTGACTTACCTGGGTTGACTGATTAGCAGTGCTGATAGATCTCTTGCTATCCTGTCACTCTCTCAAGGGTTTCATTTGGGGTCTACACGATAAGCCTGGGGTGGTTCGTCTCTTGCCAGTATGTCTAGGCCTGAATTCTTGCTTCAGGTAGCTAAGCACCTATTAGTGCAGATCCTGTGTGCATTCCCTAGACATCTTCTTAGGAAAACAGCCAAGAAACTATGGTATTGCACATATAGAAATACTCTTTGTCTTAGGACATGTATTTACTGAAGTAAACCAGGCTTGCAAAGGTGTTCTTGTGCAAGTGGTTTCTTTAGATATTTCTTGAATCAAGATGGACTTTACTAAGTACCTCTCCATGGAGAGAGAGAGAGAGAGAGAGAGAGAGAGAGAGAGAGAGAGAGAGAGAGAGAGAGAGAGAGAGAGAGAGGAGAGACTCCCACATACACAGAGAGAGAACCCACCCAAATATGCTGCCTGGCTGGTGGACTCAGCGAGCCCTTCCCTGCGCAAGTCTTTGCCTGCATCCCCTGGGGTGGAGCAGTGGGCAGGCGAGCTCTCCAGCATGAAGTTCTTGCTCCTGGATGTGCTGATGATCCGCGGTGGCAGGAGCACATTAATGACGGTCTGCAGTAGTAGCTGCACCTCAGGCTGCTCCAGCCATGGGCTATCTGAAAGGTAAAGTTTGGAAGAGGAAGAGGAAGGGGAAAGGAACACAGTCACAAGGTGGACATTCCAAGTCAGACACAGAGCAATTCAGCTCCTTCCAACTGCAAACTAGAACACCTAGAAATATGTATGTTTCCCACCAAGTACACCAGGGCACCCAAGTTCCCCACAGTCAGTACCAATGGGCCATGTTCTTAGCTGATTCTCCCGAGTACAATTCCATCCTCCTTCCTTTTCATAAATATTCATAATGTACTGTCCTTACATTTGAGACAAGCTTTTTCTCAAAGAAATCCCCCGAAGAAGGAAGAATAGTGAAAACTTATCAGCATTAAAGACAGTGGCAAGATTTCTTCTAAACACAGTGGCAGGATATGAAGTCCAGTCACCTGTCGATTATCATTATAGTGTACTTGAACTGATTACCATTTTCTTAATTGAATTGAAACAATATATTCCTGTTCTTTTCTGCACTGAAATGATTTTAAATACGCTGTGTCTTCTAAGAAGTAGAGAAACTCTTGTCCCAAAGCAGCTAAACTGAAAAGGAAGAAAACCCCTTATGCCCTCACAGAACCCTGTTTGTACCACTCAGATCGACTTCAAGTGATGGCTTTCATGGAAAAGAAAAAAGAAAATCAATAGCACCCTGACACTTAAGAAAACACAACAACAAAGATATATTTCCTTTAGTTAAATTAATCAGACCTTTGCTTCCAGATCCTACTGTGAGCACAAATGGGATGAGCAGATTTAAAAGCATCCCCTCCCTTCTCTCTTGATTGGTGAATGGGGAGATCACATGGCTTAAAGGAAAATCTTCTTTTAAAGCCTGTGCAGCAATAATAGAAAGAAAGATTAATTGACCACCATGTCATCTGTTCCATGTGTTAATACACAGCATGACGGAGAACGTGCCTCCCCGCTGGCTTCTCCTGTGAGCTATGAGTTCAGCTGTAGTTTGTGCAGCATGTGAGACTTGATCAAAACTTATACTTTACCATTTCCTTGACATAACTGAGAGCTATATTCCTAAAAAGACAGTAACATCTTGAGTGTTAAATGAAAAGTTATAATATGTATGGTCAAGTACATAAAACATTATTTCCCTACTAATTCCTCTATGGGTCCACCAATAAATAGTCAAGAGACAAAGGAAAAGGAAGGAAACAAGAGCTGCCACAACTTGCTCCATTTGAAAGTTAAGCAAAATTCTCCTGAACCCATCTAGGCCTTCTTCAAGCCAGGAAGCAATCAGAAAAAGAAATCTGTAACACTTGGAACAGGTTATCAAAGTGCATTGTTTTGGGGGTGTCATGGTTTCCCTCATGTTTCCTGCATTCTCTGATGGTGGGCACAAGCTTGGTTGTCAGATAATGGGTAGGCTAGTCACTCCTTTAATCCACTGGATTCTTTCCACTGATCACAGAGCTTCAAAGCTAGGTAACACAGAGAAATTGGCAGGGGACTTGGGGTTGTGTACTTTTTGTTTTGGAATAATTATTTTAGTTTTAAGAAATAAAGTGGAATATTTGTGTGTGTTTTTTTGTGAAAAAGCACTCATAACTTTCAACCCATAATCATTAAAAAATTAAGGTATTCAAAGTCTAGTAGTAACAATTGAAAGAATTTTATATTGTAATTGTTTCTGAGCATAATTTAAAACCAGACTTTGAATACTGCTGCCTCTTTTCATTAATGATTGTGAGCTGACTGTCCAGAAGCTATCAGTGTACACACATCTTAGCGATACAGCGTCTGCTATGTCGTGGCGGGACTAAATGACTCTGCTATTTTTGAGATCTCAAGAAGAGTTACAGAAGCACAACTTAGGGCCATGCTCAGGGCTAAAGCTCCAAACCCATCAATGCTTGGAGATGTTCACACTTTTGTTTCACAGATTTTGCCCAGCCTTTGCAGAAATAGAAAGAGGACACCATGATCCGGTGCCTCCACCAGCATCTTAATGAGCGTGACAAACAGGTAAGGCAGTCACACCTGTATCTGCAATGCTACAAGCCGGACAACAGCTGTGCTGAAGGGCAGAGGTGGTGAGAGATAAGGGCTGAGATGAAGAAGGGGTAATCCATCAGCAACACTGGAAGGTCCTACCACTCCCATCACCTGAAATACAAACAGAGCACATGACCAGCCTTGACCATTGCAATTTCATGCAATCATAGTAAAGGAGTCTCATTCAAGAATTAACAAATTGAAGGTTGGGCATGTTACTTTCAATCTTTTTCTCTTTGCCTTCTTCTGAAGGCAGGTAATGTCTGGAGTCAGATCACTCACTATATTGGATTCAGCCAAGGTTTTGTAGAATGTTGTTCAGAGTTAACTATGCAAGGAATGAGAGATGAGTTAGAAAGCTATTCTAGTTGGGTGACTGGACACTTACTTGTGGATTCAGAGGAGCAGGGCACAATTTTTGATGGAGCAAATACAACAATGATGATGGCAATAGCTCTATTTGCACTAGGCATTCCAACTACAGGCTCACTGTCCAGCTACTAAAGCAGCGAATCCTATTCCATGAGATGCTTTAAAGTTTCCATACATCGTACAAAACCTTGTCAGGACCAGACTCTAGATATTACAGAAGCGATTAAAAGAAAATTTTCTTTACATAATCCTAGACTGGCCAACTTATAATGCCATTTGGCACTACAAAAGAAAAGCAAAGCCCTCTTTGCATTTTAAGGGTTTCCTCCCCAAAAGGACCTCAACTTCTAGCCAATTGTGCAGACTCCACCACCCCACTCTCCAACTGGCAGCCCTCAACTCTCAGCGCAACTTTGAGGTGACTTGTCAAAGTAGTGCATGGGAAGCAGCTTGCCAAAATCCCACCTGTGTAGGGATGGCCCCTGGATCTCCCCACGCACCACCTTGAAATGTACCTCACTCTTTTCAGTGTCACCTGAGCCATATGTTTTCATGGGTAGGTAGGAGCACAAAGTGGTTGACCTGTAAATCTTCAAGTCAGAGAAATCAATAGCAGAGTTAATTGTGCAAAGTTTCATAAGATTGCCACTTGGCTACTCACCAGATTGACACAGACATTGATCAGTGACCTAAGGTGAGGCAGGAAGGATATGATTGGCTGCCTCTGAAGTGTCAAACAAACCCCTTCAATCAAATTGCTGGCAGGCTCCCACTCAACCTGTCGCCTGGAATATAATATAGGAGCCATTAGAGGCCTGGCTCCCTTCTGGAGACAGTTTGAAACAAGCGAACGAGACAGTGATTCTGACACCATCTAAGACAGGACGTGTCTGAGACAACAAAGTGTTTCACACGGGATGACGTTTACCCATGTTGTTCCAAAAGTACAGAGCACACTGGGAGGGAAAGAAGGTATTGAAAACGCAGCAGAGGCCCTCCTGCCCCACCGACTAATGAGACAAAATCTATTGAAGAAAAAACAGAGATGATGAATGGATCACATTTGAAGGTCCCCGGTGTCAACTTTGGGAGAGGGTCCTAACTTTATAACTTTAGGACAATTATTATAACTGATGGGCTAATCCATCACATGGGCAATTTGTGCCCAGATGCACTTGTGAAATTTATCAGTCTCTACTTGATCCCATCAGCTGTCACCCCACACCACTACCAACTGAAGTTGGGTGGCTTAAGTCCTGAGAAAAAGATCAAATTAAAAGAAAATAGTCTTTCTAAAAAGTGTTCTTTCTTGATCTCTCAAGAAATGATATTGGCTAACTTTCTGTGGTAGTATAAATGGTGGTATACACACGCTGGTTAGATTCACATGGGATTTTCTGTCACAAAAATCAATCCAGCCTGTGACTATCCTCGTCCCCAAAGATTCATCTATTGCCATGACTCCAAAATAAACAACTTGGGCTCTGCTGATGTCATTGCTGTTTTCAGGCACTTTCTTGGAAATATTTTCTAAGCTTACATTCTAGACCAAATTGCAACCTGAAGTCTACAATGTCACAATGGAGATGTACTCATAACACGAAGATAAAGTGACATCCCTGATGCAAAAGTGCCCAAGTAATTCACAGATTGGGTAGGCTGGTAGGTCATATAAACAAGTTCAGGCCAAGCCAATTTTATATACATCATGCTTCCAAAGAAAATATTCTACAACTCATCAAGTCTATGTATTGGTCCAGAGATGTGGCATTATTTACCATGGGATTAATTATATGACAAATGAGCCAGTTTATGGAGATGTTGAACATCTCTAGATACCAAACTACTTAGAAAAAGCTATTTTGACATAGGTACAAATCTTTGATCACCCCTCTTCCTGTCTACAGCAAAGCACACTGGGACCATTAAATAAATAGTACTTTAAGGACAAGCATTTCCATGTCCCTGAAATAAACAACCTTCACCATGATACAAAAGAATGTAAGAACAAGCAATCAGTAGTCTGTTCAGTTTGTATTTACATTGTCTCCTGAGGGCAGAATAAATGTGCAGAGTACAGGGTGATACCTGTAAAAGTTCTGGCAAATTGAACACTAGTTCTTGGGCAACAGCTGCACCGATTTTGAGTTTAGATTAAAGGGACAGTCAAGGCTCTCACTAATCCAAATTTGAAATTTCCAAGTTAGTAGGTTTACAGGCATTTATGATTGAATCACCAGATTACTATGGCTATAGTTTCCAAAGTAAACCAACAGTTCTGGTAGACTGTTTTAGAGGCATCCACTCACTGGAAAGTGTGTGGGGGCATGGATATTTCTCAGGCCACTGAACAAAGTCCAAGCAGCAACTGTGTATAATCAGAAGCCCTCTGAACTAGGTGAGAATTATGTGTTTGTTATCAATCATGTGATTTTTCTGTCTGCTGCTGACTGATTATTGTAAAACTTGACATTTTCCCAGACTGCTATCTAAATACAATAACTTATTATGTTAAATACAGTTCTTTAATCATCAAGTTAATGTTTCTTGTCTTCTTATTTGGTTACTTATAAGGTTTTTTCAATGACTAGAGACTGAAAGGTATGAATTGAATTTCTTAGGAGCATCAGATGAGGAACACAAATGAATAGAGTTTTCTTCAAGATGAACACATTTTTAAAGCAAATGTTATTTCCTCAAAATAGATCTCATTAATGGGGCATTCGTAGTCCCCAGTAGCTAAGCACATATACCAAAAGAACACTTTAAGTCAATCATCAGCCAACTAGCTGAACAGTGACAGATTCTAACTTTGAAGGCTGCAATCTCAACATCTGGCCAGGGGGCCTCCTCACCTCAAGGTGGGCATCTTGTGAATTTTGTTGAACATTCTATCCAATCTCTTGAGAATCAGGATGAGGGCTGGTCTCACAGGCTCAGCTGACCAGTCAGTGATGGGCAGCATCTCCATGATGTAGCGCCGAAGCCCTTTGCTCTCCATCGTCTGGGTATCATATGGTGCCAGCTTTAGAAGGGAGTGTGCGATTTCTGCCAACCTGAAATTATTTTTTAAAAGAATAAGTGGAAAATACCACAATGAGAATATACCTACACCACACCATGCAAGCATAGCCGCATCCTGAACTGAGGTCACTCTTCCTAGAAGCCACCATACCTCAGCTCTTCTCAAGTGCACCTGCTTATGCAGAGCAGTGGAGGATCATGGGATGCTGCCCAGCACAAACACGAGAAGCACTGATGCAGGTTTATGCAATCCTGGGGCTTAAACCTAGGGCTTCATTTATGCTAGGCAAGCATCTACCAACTGAGCTATGTCCCCAGCCCCTAGAGAGTGCCACCCACCATCCATCCATCCATAATATTTTATACAGCTCCATTAATGCATTAGAAGTAGCACAATGGAAATCTTGTGTTCCTCCTTTTCTTGTGTATTTATGCATTTTATAAAGAGAAATGTTGGTGACTGAAAAAGATCCGGAGAGATGGGATAAGGGTGTGAAAGTATCTGTCGTGAGAGATCTCCAGGCATTCTGCTTTAGGAAGAACAGCCCAGCCATTGTCCAATACTTGGATTGCTTAGCAAGTGCTCTGCTGAGCTCTATGAAAGGGAGAACTCATGACTGTAGAAGCAAGTAATTCCATTTTGGGGGCCCAGAATGTCATAAGCTTCTTTCATATTAGGTCCTCAAATTCCCTTTAATTTCATTCTACTAGGCTTAATTCTGGATGCATAAATCCAATACATCTTCTTCATGGCAACCCTTCATTACCAACTTTCTCTTCATTTCCCCTGTTTTCTCTCCAAACTGAACATTGTCCGGAAACCATGGGTTCATTTGGGTGTCATAAATAAATCACGTTAGGGTTGGGGTTATGGCTTGATGGTTAAAGGTTCTAGCTTTCAAAGCCTGTTGACCCAGGCCCAATTACCCAGCACCTAGATAAAGTCAGATGCAGAGTGGCACAAGCATCTGGTGTTCATTTGCATCAGCAGGAGACCCTAGTACATTCTTATGCATAAACACATAGATAATTTTTTTTCAAAAGATAAATAATGTTAAATAACATACACTCTTTTGTTTATTTCTTTCAGATAAGTATGGCATGGAAAAATAATTCTTCTCATATTGTTTGTGTATAAGATAAGGGTGTTTCTATAAACACTTATTTCTTTTTTCTATTATTTTAAAGATCTCACAGACATTGAGAAATGATCAGTATGTCTACTTTAAGTTTGGGAATTATACTTAGAGCTGAATATGAGTCATTTTATAGATTAATGTCTGAATTTATTTAATCCTTTGTCACCCCAAAATAAATTTGCTTTGAGCCTACAACAAAATTTCCCCTTCATACTGTTTTAGAATCCTACCGGCATGATACCTTGTATTGGCACAAATAATGTCTTGATAAAAAAAAACTCAAGTTACTGTGGTCCTTTATCAATGAGAACACAAGAGATTTTCCCATTGGGAAGGAGAAGAAAAGAGGAAGCAAAGGAAAAGGGGAGAATGAAGGGGAGAGGGAGAGAGGGGGAGAAAGAGCTATGTCTTACTGCTTTGGGAGCTCTGGGAGCCTTGTAATCAACCATGTACAGTGCAAATGCTGGAAGAGAGAGAAGCCTCAACACGACTTCTTTGCTCTTATGCCCCATCCAATTTATTCTCACAAATGTCTCCTGTCACTATATCTCTATCTGGATCTCTATCTATATGAAATGAGTATGTATATGATAAAGACATATATCATATACATGGTCTTAGCTCAGGATGTTTATATATACATATCACTTTAGTCACTTTTCTATTATGAGTTATATCATTTCTTAAACTTTAGATATCATCCATAATTCCTAAATTGATATGGTTAGTTTAGGGCTTCTACATATGTCTCCATGCTTAAGAGAAATCTTCATCATACACACTACCTGGTTTAGTTTAAAAGCAACATAATATCTCTTTGGCCACAAAAACACATGCCTGTCTTTATCAAAAGCTTATAGTAGTGCAATGTAAAAGGATATTTAGTCTGAATATTACCTGGAAAGTAAAACTTTGATCCTGCTATAGATGCAGGTGATGAAATAACTCTACTCTTGGATTATCCTACTTCTACAGAGCTTGCTCTTGCCAATTTGCATAATGACATTATTCCAGTTTTCTATACTGACCAGCAGGCAGCCCTTTACCTACTGTAATGGTGATGAGGACACTGGTCATTGTACCACTCTCTTCTCAACAAATATCATTCAGGGGATATTTTGTGCTTTTCTGGTTTGGTTGTTGTTTTGTTTGCTCTCTTATGTAGCTGAGGCTGGCCTTGAACTTTCAATCTTTCTGTCTCATCTGCTTCAGCTTATTGGTCACAGGCAAAAGCCATCACAACCAGCATTATTTAAAAAAGTATTGTTTCACCATTTTAACAATTTTATTAGCATGAGGATTTTATAATTTTTCATTTATTTATTTGACAATCCAGTTCAACCTTAAATGTAAGTTTCAAGAATCACGTCTAATATGATTTCATATTACCTCCTTGCTAATCTTATCATAAACATAAACATTGTACTGCCCAATTTTCATTTTGTTTTGACTTTGATTTGTACATATTAACCCTTTTTATCAGATAGTTTCCTAAATTGCCAAAAGTCTTTTATAAAACAATAAATACATAAATATACAAGTGAGTATAGTCATTTCAACACTGTGCTATTTTTTAGTTTGCCATTTGTATTGGGGTGTGATAATCTTGAGGATCAGAACTTAATTTTATACCCCGAGTAATTAATTTGGCACAGCCTCATTAACATTAGCATCTATTGTATCTTAGCTCTGTGCCAGGTACCAAGAGCAATCACTTATAGCTCTATTAGTTTTTCATAGGTTGGCCGCTAGAGGGAGCTCCAGGACTCTGTTGCCCCTCTCCAAAAGCCCGAAGGTGTGATCAAGTTATAGAAAACTACACACACACACACACACACACACACAC
>PVHP010000125.1:0-75052 GCA_004024765.1 Zapus hudsonius
ACACTCTGAGACAAATCGCTCTGCTCTGTGTTTGGGAATGCACACCCCAAACAAATCATTGCAGCCCTAGTATGTGTACAAGTGGCATTTCATTGGCTCCAAAGATTTCTCATGATGTAAGATACTATTCGTCTTCCTCTCACTGTGGTTTTTAGCGTATAGTCTGTTCTGGGAGTAGGCAGCCTCTGCTCTGGTAGATTTTTCTGGGGCACAGTCCAAGCCTCCTCCCTTCCGTTTTTTTCTCCCTTTGGAGCAGAGGATTGAATCCAGGAGCTTTCTCTAGTATGGCATGATCAAATTAAGTGCTTGCCTCTGAATTAAGGAGCATCAGGAACAGTGAGCTGTTCTTAACTTGGACGTTACTTCTCACCCTGAACAATTCAGAATGTGCTACCTTAAACTAACACTGTCTTCTAGCAGTTTCTCTTTTCCTATCAATATCAACTAATTGGCCATATAAAACAACTGGAGGCTCTTTGTCTGTGATTTAGGTCTCCAACTCTTGTTGTCTTGTGCCTTGTCCAAAGCAATCCCTAAACTGTGGATAAAATAAAGATGTAGAATGTGTATGTCTCTGATGATGTAGTTTTGAGTACCTTGCTCTAAATTTGACCCGTTCTCTAGGCAAAGAAGAGTCTCTTGTCCAGAGCTTTCTTTTAGTATAACTGGGAGTGATGCTTTGAGCTCTTTGGAGGAAGAAGGGCTCATAGACCAGTGTGATGGTTAAGTTTATTGTCAACTTGACCTGTGTAATAATGCACAGTAATCTTGGGTGGGTCTCTGAGCTTGCCTGCAGAAAGGATTGACAAAATCCTTTTGGGATTTTGGAGAAGTGAGGAGGTCCCGTCTCCAGAGTGAGCCCTTCCCCCCAGTGGGTGGGCCTTCCAGAAGGGGATAAGATATAAGGAAACTTGAGAGGAAGGAAGCTGTCTTCCTTCCTCCCCTGCTGCTGGTGCTGGCTCTGTCTCTCTGCTTGGATTTATGAAAGGGGCCAGCCTTTTCCTTCATTTTTGGAACTTCCCCTGGATCTGTTATTTCAATAAATACTTTCCTCTCTAAATTCTACCTGGTTTGCAGATTCATCCCAGCCGTGTGTGGCTGACTACAACAACCAGGTAGTACCAGCAGGCCCTTGCTCCTGTCTGTTGACCCCAAAAGTTCCTGTGTCATCTCATTTTTGGCCTCACTCAGGCACAGTAACCTCCTGCTGTTCAGCTGTATTCAAGACACTCACCCTGGCTTCCAGTCTGAGCTTTCCAGTCCCAGCTAGGATTTGAACTCATGGTCTTGGGAGCAGGATGGATTAGTACTCAAGGGCTCCCACGCTGACTCCATCAAAGCTTTCCTCTGCACATCGCCATTATGTGAGCAGCTCTGTTAACCAAACCTATTATCTTTCCCCCTTGGTTTTCAACTTGAGAAAGGGAAAGCAACTTCTTTAATGGCCCACAGATTGATGATTAACATTTTACATGTCCCTGCTGCTAAGTAAAAGAACTGCTTTGTGGACAGTGAAAATGCCTAGGAGAAGGAAGCGGGAGTCAACTTGGTTTATTAAGTTGTGCTGCTTCATTAATCACAATCTTTTTTTATGGCGGTGCTTAAAGGCCCATCCATTGTACTTCTCGGGAACAGGGCAGATCAAAACCAAGTGCTTTTACTGCACCTTTGACATCTGGCCTAGCAGCCGGCTATCTGCGCTATTGCTCTGCAGTAGGATGGGGACTGCATTACTGTGACCATGCTGGCCTCTCTGATTTAAGCTACTGCAGAGGGCAATGAATTACCTTAAAGGAGCTCCACTGAAGAACTCCAAGTTTTATGCCGGACCCCCACCAGGTTCCCCACTTTATGAGTATGAACAATCAGACAATTGAACTGATTTGACTTCGCCACTCCTGGAGTTTCATTGCCGTGAACCTGGGATGTAATGATGGCGATGCCATGTAAGTGCTGCTCTGACTAGCAGCAGAGCCTGCTGCCCGTTCAAGTAGGGCACCCATTCTTGTTAGCTGAAAACTGCTCTGATTTGCAGCTAGGGGGTGGGGGAAATAGATCCCATGCAATCAGATTAACTCAACTCTGAATGTTATTTTCATTTAACACTGTGGAACCAGGCAGTGTCCCAATTTTTTTTAAATGGTAAACTCATTAAAAGGCAGGGTTCTTTTACAAGAAATCTCTACAGCACTGGTGTGGAAGGCACCTGCTAAATCCCCATACAGATTGCAGACGTACACACCCACAGAAACTTACATGCTGAACGTATGTATTCACCTACACCACAGAAGGGCTCAGGCTGTCTCGTCCAAAGAATCAGAACAAGTCCTATTTATTGAATTGATTAATTAATCCAAGAAGGTAAAACAATTCCCTTTCCAAGGACAAAACTGGCATTGATCTTTGTCATAGGATATGAAGACACTAAAATGACATTTTACAGCTTTCAAAGAGAGATTAAAATTTATTATTCAAGAATCTTATATTCCACAAGTTTCTTATGTGAAAAAGAAAAATAAGCCAACCTGTAAGATCATAAACGAGTAACTGTCTTCTAAGGTATCTGTCAGGATGCTGAGAAACGAGTTGAACACAGAGAAGAAGCAAATCATCATCATCAGTATTGCTTGCTAAGTGCTAGCACTTTTCTGGGTGCTTTGGTAAATCGCTGAAATCTTGTGCAAGCTGGTAACATTCAGAGTTGGGTTCATCTCACTGCACCTGCGTTGTTCTCCGCTCCAAGGAGAAGATGAGGAACTGAGACATTCACTTACTTCCCTGCGTAAAAAAATCACTGGCATATCAAAGTTGGTGTCGGGGCTTAAACCCTAGCTGCAACTTTACACTTAGTTCTTATGCTATCCTGTCTCTAATATGCCTTTAACAGAACTAGAGGCATTGATATGGATGATTCCAAATTATTACTTCACCTCTATCTTTGTGTCTTTGACTGTGTATGTATGATGTGTTTGAGAGGGCACACAGGTGTCGCAGTTCGCAAGCGTAGGTCAGAGGACAACTTTGTATGCCGGTCTTCACCTTCCGCCTTGTTTGAGACAGGGTGTTTAATATTGTTTCGTCACTGTGTACGTACACTAGTCCAGCTGACCAGAGCTTCAAAAGATTCTCTTGTCTTCACCTCCTGTCTTAAAGACGCATTGGTATATTTCTTTGTCTAATCTACATTTTCCTGTCTTGTATTGGTATATTTCTATGTCTAGTCTGTATTTTCCCGGGGCTCTGGATGATTTGAAACAAAAGCTCAAATCTTTTTAAGATGTTGCAGAAAACGTTTTCATGGGAGACATGAACTTATGCCTGTTCACTCCAGATAGGACTCAGACAATAGACCAAAGCACAATTACAGCAGAATTTTAATTTGGGGAACCAGTGTGTTTATTTGGTTATTTACAGGAGCATGGATGACTCACCAAAAATCCAACCCCAGCACAGGTGACAACTCACTGAAGCTCACTGCTGGGCTGGCCAGAAGGTCTTCCTACTTCCATTCCCCCAGCACTTGCTTGTTGCATCTGTAACCTTGAGGAAGGGTCTCGTGATCTTGTAAGTTTCAGGAGCTTCCTGAGACTTGTGAGGTCCTCTGACTTGTTTATTTCCCAGGCCTTAATGAGCTTTCTACCAGGATGAAATGTTTAAATTTGGAGGAAATTGTTTTCATTAGCATTCAATTTTGTAAATTATAGGGGAAGTAATCAGACCTGGAGTGATGGCTCACTGGGTAAAAGCACTTGCTATGCACGTGTAATGACCTGAGTTCAGCTCTCCAGAACCCAATTAAAGCCAGACATGGAAGTTCACAGTTCACTGTTAGGAGACATTGGACTATAGGGATGAATCAATAGTACTGTGATTGAAAAATTATGGAGACCTTTAAAGTTGGATTAAATGTATTGTATTTTTACATCATAGCTAGTCATCAGTTTATGGGGGCCAGAGGCAGAATGTGGTGGGTTGAATCAGATGTCCCTCATAAACTCAGGTGTTATAAATACTTAGTCCACAGCTGATGTGAATTTGGGAGGTGGAGCCTTGCTGGAGGAGATGGGGACAGGTATAGGGTGTTAGAGCCAGCTCCCTCTTGCCCAAGTTCAGCTCACTCTCTGGCTGTGTTTTCACATGCTGCTGCAAAGCTATGTCCAGCATCCTCTCATGCCATGTCTTCCCTGGTCACCAGGAAGCTTCCCTCCAGACTGTAAGCCAAAATAAATCCTTTCCTGTGCTCAGTTGCTCTGTCATGTGCTTTATCTCAGCAATAAGAAAGTAATTATCACAAGTTTTAAAGAATTCTCAAATCATTCTCAGGTGTGATAATTTATTAGAAGGGCTCCCAGTACTCATTCAGGACTATTGTACTCATGGATTTGTTTTATTATAAGAAAAGGGTATAAATTAGGAATAGCCAAAGGAAGAAATGCACCAAGCAAAACTCAGGAGTGGTAAAACTGTGAAGATTCTGCAGAAGGGAATGACTTCACTCCTCTCAACCAAGCTGTGATGATCATACACATGGTGCCCACTGGTAAGTCCACCTTTGCCTTTCACGTTCGGACATCCTAGTGGACTTTCCTGCATAGCTGTCCTTTTAGTGTTTATCCAGCAGTCTCTGGTCCTTGCAATGGGAACTCTTGCAAAGATGGCTCTAAAGTCTCACCATAGTCATTTTGTTGGACTGGGTAATATGGCTCATGTGTGTAAAGAGCTTGCTATGCAAGCATGAGGACTTGGAGTTTGGATTTCTTGAATTTACGTGAGGCTTGATGTGGTAGTGCACATCTGTAATCTCAGTTTATCTGTGGCAACAAGAGACTCCCCTGAGGCCATGGCCAGCTAGTCTGGTGTAAGCAGCAACAAATAATGAGAGACCCTACCTCAAACAAGGTGGGAGGTGAGGACCCACACCCGAGGCTGTCTTCTGACCTCCACGGGGGTGTGGTTATATGTATTCCTGCACATGAGTTCACACGCACACACACACACACACACACAAACAGATTTCAAAAATCATATATTTAAACTTTCTAATGACACAAGTTCCCAGACATACTTGCTCCTGTCCCAGGACATTTCAGGGGCATAGAGACCACTTCTCAGTAGTCAGGGGCAAAAATCCAGACTGGTTTTGGGGAAAGGTTAATATTTTTTCCTGAATATCAATAGATACAAGACTAATTCAGTCAAGAAAAACCACTCCAGGCAAGGGGACAGAGGGAAGCGATGGCGGCTTTCCCTGTAAATATGGTATTGGTGGTGGCACATTTGAGCACGCATATGCCAGATGGTGAAAGCTACAAGATGAAAGGCACCAAAGCAGGACACATTTGGCAGCAAAGAACAAGGAGATTATTTTAGCCAAAGGGTAAGTATGGTGGGGGCAGCCAGGGAGGTGGTGAGAAGCTAGAGGTTTGGAGGAAGATGGATCCTATCAGGCGTTGTACATTTGGGTTTTTCTCTGAGAGAGATGTGAGACTTCTGGAAGAATTTGGACAGAGGAAAGACAAGCTGCTGATATACAGGAATACTGGTGACAAAATCATTTATTAAGAAGAGAGAATTATTTGTTTTATGCTTCTGGAGACTGGGAACTGCCTGAGTGTGGTGCCAGTCTCTAGGGAGGGTCTGTGTGTGGTGGAGGGCATCCATAGCAGGACCGAGCAGGCTCACCAGCCTGGCTTTCTCTTCCTCTTCTGATAAACCATTCACCTTGTCACAGGGCCCCACCCTCAACACCTCTTCAAATCTTTAATCATTTTAAATTTATGTCTTCATTTCTCCTTTAATCCAAGGATTATCTGGAGGAAATTTTTTGGTGCTTTGTTGGTGGCTTTCATTTTGCTTACTATCTTCCCATCAGGAAGAATAACTTCTTTGTTTTTGGAATTTGTTGAGAATTTCTTGGTGACCCAACACATACTCAGTTGTTATGAATGGACCATGTGTTTTGCAGTAATGCACATTTACAAATTTATTGGGTACAGAGTTAAATATTTATCTATTAGATCAAACTTGTGAACTGTGTTATTACTATCTTTAAATTATCTTGGAAAGAAATCCCGTTTGATCATTTAGGTTCTAATAACTGTGGGGTTTGTGTCCTTCGTGGTTTCTCAAGTTTTTCTTGGAGCTCTAATATGCTTTGCTGTATTCATCTAATTACACTGTTAGGCATGTAAAGAATATAAGGATACTGGTTCCTCCAGCTACTAAGTACTGAGAATTCTAGGTGGTTCTTTAAATAGTTCACACTATAGTTTTCCTTGAATTTTAATTGTTTGATGACTATTTCTACACTCTTATACCTTATTTTCTTGAGACAGAGCCTCTACTGGACCTGGAGCTCATAGTTTTTTTTTTTTTTGTTAGACCACAGAGTCCCAGAAATCCTTCTATCTCTGCCCGATTCACAGCTGGAGTTATAGGCATGTGTGGCTATTCTTGACTTTTTACAGAGATGTTGGGACTGAACTCAGGTCTTCATGCTTACATAGCAAGTGCTCTTACTTACTCGGCCATCTACATGGAATCTATCTTGGGCTTTTTTTATTACTTTATTTTCAGTTTTTTTGTGTCCTTTTGGAAAACATTATATATTCAGCTGTCTAAAAAGCCTGAATTTGGATCTATTTTTAAAAGTAGAATTAATACAACTGTTATAAATTATTAACATACATTAACTTGTTTTAGTGTAATTTTATTACATATTTTCAGCATATTCTGTATGTACCATTACTTTTGTCACATTCCCTTCAGAAATGTAGTACGTTCATTCATTTTTTTTACATTTATTCTGCATGATAGAGTTGAATTTTGTTAATATGGGTGCTGCAGTCTCATGATTAAATATGCTGATACTTTGCTGTATTTATTACTATAGTGTGAAAACTTCTTTTCCTTTTGTCGTTTCATTCTTTATTTTCATTGTGTGTGTACACATTGCTGGCACACATGTGCCTCTGTGTGTGTGTGTGGAGGTTAGAGGACCACTTTCAGGTTGGTCCTGGCCTCCACCTTCTTTTGAGTAAAGGATCTCTTATTCTCATTGTTCACCAGGCTAACTTGTCCATGAGTTTCCAGGAAATTCTCCTGTCTCACCTATCTTGCGGCCAGCATGTTGGGATTACAGAAGCCTACCACAACTTCTGGCTTTCACAAGAGGTCTGAAGTTCCATACACAGGCCCTCAGACTTTTATCCAGAGTGACCACTGCGACACTGAATTCCACAGATGAGTTGTCAGAATCATCAGAATAAAGGGACCCCGAAGTCTGCCCTTCAAAGTCTGAGCCATCTCCCAGCCCTGTATCATTTCTTGATGATATGGTACTTTATAAAATTTGACATCCTGATCCATGCTGCTAGCTTATAAAATTATCTTTTAAATTTCAATAGATATTTGAAAAGCAGCTTTTTGTTATGCTTCAGATATAAAGATGATATTTCCTTTCTCTGATCATCTGATTAATGATTTCTCTTTGATTATCGTAAGCACTATACTCCTATGCATTTATTGATAAGAATCTTTAGTAAGAATGTCTTTCTGATAGCTATTAGTGAAACTGTAAGCTCCCCTCATTTTCCTTATATTTCTTAGGTAAGATGTTAAGCTGTACTTCATAGCTGAGTTTTGGAAGTACTGACCGTAGGAACTGATATCCTGTAACACTGTTTGTTCATAGGTATTGGGACACTCCAGTGATAAATGTATCTGGAAGACTAATATGATGTGAAGAACTTTACAACAGGTCACTGCTGAACTTATGCTGGGTATTCAGTCAGCTTCATTTAATTCTATTTGACGTCTAACTTGGCTGCCTTCATAAAATATTTCCATTTTCAGTAACCTATACCGTTTAAAAAGGAAATATGAGATTTTTGTGCCCAGGAGTACAGTAAATATGTGGTAATTATTTATTTAGAAATTATTATAATATGCAGCTTCCTTTGAAGGGCAGACTTCAGGGTCCCTTTTTTCTGATGACTCTGACAACTCATCTGTGGAATTCAGTGTCCCAGTGGTCACTCTGGTCAAAGACAAAGCTAGGCAGATGCTTACTGGAGCTCTAGCCACCTGGCAGGCCATTGTTCTCTTGGCAAGAGCCTCCAGACTGGGAAATTTGAGGAAGACATTTCATCCCAGCTGAAGTCAGAATTATGAGTTGGTGATTTGCTGTGAGATCTGAGGTTTAGCATGGGCATTGTTTGCTGTGGAATGGGAATCTTGGGGATTTTTGTCCATCAGGTAGAAAGAAAAGGAGCCAGGAGGTAAATTAGAGACAGAGATGTTTTCTTAGCTGATGAAATGTTGCAGCTAGATTCCAAAGCAGGTAGAGGTGCTCTTCTGAACAAAGGGCAGTCTGGCAAGCTGGAAGCCATTTTGCCAGGGTTTTTGCCTACAGGAGATGTCTTATTCTTTCCAGCAAGTGGAAACTTTGAGAAAATACCCTCACTTTCCGCAGGTTTATTCCCACAAACCCTTTCCCATGCAGTGAAGTAGAGAGCCTAAGAAAGACTTCTTAGTCATTAGGTCTGATCAGATATTAGAACTCCTTATAAAAATATTTGTGAGATGCTAACACTTATCACAAAATAATTTAGTGGATAATTTTGTCTTAACTCTCATTTCCTCAAAACTTAAATTTTGGTATAAATAATATTTCAGCAAGATTTTCTTCTCTTATGAGATTTAGCTTAAATACACATTTCCATGCCTATGTACTCTAAAATCTCTTCTAAAGATTTCTGTGAGTTTCTTAGTGGTATTTAAATTCTCAACATTATATAAGCTATTTTGAGGTTGATCATGCTGAAATTTGGAGACTTCATAGAGGTGATGTTATGGCTTGGATATGAACTCTCCCACAGAGACTCATGTGTATGAATACTTCGTCCCTAGCCGGTGGCATTATTTTTGGAGAGTGGAAACTCTGGGATGCTGAACCAGGCTGGATTACCCAGGCCACAGGGGTGGGTTTTGAGATATATAGACTGACTGGCCCCACGTCCAGCTCAAGTGTTTCCTCTATGGCTCTGGGATATAACAAGCCACAGAACAACTGGCTGTAACTCTATGCCTTCCTCGTCATGATGTACTGTATCCTCTAAGCCATGAGTCAAAATACACTTCTCTCCCCTTAGGCAGATCTGTCAGTCATTTCATCACAAGAGTAATGAGACAAGTAACTAACAGAGGTGTCCTATTATTCCCTGAGCAGCCAACACTCCAAACCATATATTAACCACCTGGTTCTTTTGAGTTTTACAATGCTTTTTTTATTTATATTGAGAACTTTAATATATGAATCTATAGTAATTTGCTCATGTTGCAATCCCTTTATCTTTTCTTTGTCCCATCTCTCCTGACCCCTATCCACTGAGGACCCTCCTCTTTCAAGGTAGTCTTTCCTCTGTTTTATTGTCTCATTTCTTTTGTTATCCTCTGCCTTCCATGTCAAAATGTTGATGAGCTCAGAACCATGCTGGCGTGTGGTGGTATCATAGTGGAGTGATGAATGTATCAGTCAGTCCTTGTTCAGGGGATAATGCCTCAGAGTGCACTTTCCTGAGCCTTGGGGGCATGGTGGAAATCTCCTTTAGAGCTGAGCTCTTGGTAGCCTTCTGTTTTCTACTTTGATCAGTTTTGAGTCTCCTTAGTGTCTACTGCCATAGAGATGGTTCTCTGGCTAGCAGTGAGAGTAGGACTCAGATTCTTTCTACCTCTGCAATGTTCCCTGGGGCCTAGCAGGTGTCATAGTGCTAAGCTCTGAGTTATGTCTTCTTCTTGTCATTTTGATGAATCTTGGGTCTCACCTGTATTTTTCTACCATTTGTAAAAGCTAGACCAAAAATGACGATAGCATTAATCATAGGGCTTATTCATATACACTTGGAAGGGATTTTGATGGGTATAATATCAAAATCCCTTTTACATTTAGCCAAAGAATAGGAGAAGCTTCCTTCTAGGGTTTATGACCCTGGAAGCAATAGGCTTATGAGTTCCCTCCCTCTGAGCAGGCCTCATATCCAATCAGCGAGCAGTTGATTACCCCTATAGCTTATTATCACTATTGCACCCATGGGTACACCTTGCCAGGTAGGTTGACTTTGTAGTTTGCATGATCCACTGCTTGTTCAGACTGTAGATAACCTTTCTCCCCCAGGGCACTTCTGCAGGGATGTCGAGCATTATGGCAGCTCTCTGGCAGGGAGATGTATTCTATCTCATTTCTAGCTTGATTTCTCAGTGTCCTATGACCACAACCTGTGATGTTTTCATACCATCTCATTCTGAGCCACCTTGTTCTTAAAATCCTTGGAGCCATCCTGCCATGAAGAGTTTCTTTCAATCTATTTATTTATGATTTTTTTTTGTTGCATGTGTGTGTGGTGAGGAGGCTCACTAGGGCCTCTTGGTTTTGTTTGTTTAGTTGCAAGTAGTTGTTTTCAGAGGCAAGGTCTCACTCTAGTCCAGGTTGACGTGGGACTCACTCTGTAGTCCCAGGCTGACCTTGAACTCACAGCGATCCTTCTACTTCTGCCTCCCAAGTGTTGGGATTAATGGCCTTAACCACCTGGCTTCAAAGTTCACTAGGACCTCTTGATGCTACAAATGAACACCAGATGCTCATGCCTCTTTGTGCATCCAGCTTATTTGGGTGGCTTTGGAATTGAATCCTGGCCCAGAAGACTTTGCAAGCAAATGCCTTTAACCACTGAGCCATCTCCCAGCCTCAAGAGTGTCTTATTGGCTATCAGTACCCTGGTTTCATAATCTCATTGGCTCTTTGCTTGATATCTCTTCATTTCCTCATGTATGTCTTTCCTTTTGGAGAGCATTTGAAACTGAATTCTTCTCTGCCAGTTCTCCAATGTCCAAATCCATCAATTCTCAGTAGAACTGAATGTTTCCTATTTAACAGAAATCATCTTCCTGAGCAGATCATATTGAAGATAAATAATAGTGTTTTTTTCCCCCAGAACATTGTTGCAGTTACTTTCTTGCTAGAAAAAAACTCCCCACTAAAAGCAACTGATGCTTTTGCTTTGGCTTACAGTCTTCAGGGGAAGTTTCATCATGACAGACAGAGACCGAGCATCACATTTTGTCACAACAGTTGGCAGGAAGTGGCAATAGTTAGCTAACTCTTACAAAGGGGAGCTGAACTGTAACAACCCAAAACCTGCCCCTAGCAACACACCTCCTCCATCAAAACTCCACCTTCCAAATTACCACTGTCAGGAGACCAAGTATGAGGCTATGGGGAACATCTCATTCAAACCACTACACACACATCAACACAGATGAGTAGTGATCAGTCCTGATGTTTTGAAAAAGCCCCATTCAGGAAAAGCTTATAACTGATTAGCTTGTGGATGGCCACTTGAGTGAGGGAAGTTGTAAAACACTGAGCTTATAACTAGCCTCTGACAAGGCATGCTAGAGCTTCGAACAGCATACACCTGACCTTCCTCCACACCTTCTATCCATTCAGTTCACCATGTTGCCATCTGCCTACAGAGCGAGGCCAGTAGGAAATGGGTAAGTTGGAAACCTAGAGCAAATGAATATTTCCTGTCCAAAGGGACTGTCTCTGCTGGGGTCGAGTCAAAGTTTCCATGTCTCCTTGTGGGAACAGTGCAGCCAGATCCCTTCTGTTTTCTTGTTTTGTTTTACAAGAGAATCGGGAAGTTTTGATTTAATATGAAATTTTCTAATTAGAAGAAATCCAAACAAAACATGTCTATGGTAATACTTGGAACATACTTGCCAATTACTCTACACACTAGATCTCTATCTCCCCCGCTTTCTTTTCCAGTCTCCTCTTTCTTTCCTCTCTCCCTTTCTTCTTCCTTTCCTTTATTCTCCTCCCTTCCCCTCCCATTCTTCTTTCACCCTCTGCCTCGTATCCCCTCTCCCTTTCCAGGCCTACCATCCATCTTCATTTAGATGCTTGGTGAACACCTTGTTACCCTTCAGAACTCTTGAAATGGTGGTCTTGTTATTTCCACATTCTATCCTCTAGCTAACCCAGAATCTATTTCTTTATTCTCATTTCAAAGATTTTGCAAAGGGTCACTGTATGTGTTTGCCAGACTGCTTGCCTTGATAGACTAAGAAAACCACAAACAAGGACAGGAATCATGCTAGCCACCTCTATAACGCTTGGCACACAGTAAGCTCTCAAATCATGTCTGTTCCTTGACAAGGGAAAAGAGACATGCTTTTGGCCGAGTCCCGAGCTTGCAACCCCTTTCTGCTTTGCCCCTAAGACTCTCCCCAAAGGCAGGCATTGTGATGTTCATTATACATGATCACAATGACTTCCTCAGAAAATTGTTATCCCTGTTCCTTGGGGACAAGCAGAATGTGACTGATTTAGTCTATGAAAAAAAAATTACTAGTTGTTTTGGGCAAATGCCTGGGTTCTTTTTCTGAAGAGTCTGTTTTTAAAAAGTGTTTTACTGTGCAATCCAGTAGGGCAGCTAGGCAGCCATTTGTCCTTCTAGGGGTGGAAAGGAGCATATGAGGAGGTACATGTTGGGAGTTGGATGGAACTGTCCAGACAACACAGAAAACTCCTGGAGTTTAAATTAGTAAAAGCAATCTGATTACTGCTTTGAACCAGCATGGGTAAGAGATTTAAATTCTCCTTAGAAGTAGATGAGTATTTCCCTAAGTATGGTGCTATTTAACTGTCTGAGAATTGAGATCTCCAAAAGTTCAGATAGATTATTTTTAGAAATTGAAATCCCAATTTCAGAGAGGAAAGGTAATTTAGAAACATGATTTTAGAAGAAAAACATAAAGAGTTTCTCTTCCTTCTTTATAAATTCTAAACTTAGCAGTCTTGCTAAAAAGCCTATAAGATTTTGTTTTGCTCAGATGATGTAGAATTAACATGTGTGCCAAGGGATTACTCTAACAACAGTTTAATGACCTTTTACTTCAATACTAGAAATATCTTAGGGTGCCATGGCTTTAAGTAGAAGACAGAAAAAAAATCAAGTTTCTCCAGGTGCTATGTTAGTCTCTGTAGTATCTATCAGGGAATTTTTGGTGTGATGAACCAGAATTCCCTGCGCAATAATGTGGCTGTGTGGCTTGAGGAGAGACAATTTCCATTGACTTAAAGGTTTGAGAGTTACTATTTATTGTGAGAAAGTGCTCCCCTCTCCCCGTCCCCTCCCCTGGTCTCTGAGTCAGCCTCATTCCACCTAAAATTTTTTCCTTTTTCCACAGGCTTAAAAATTTAAATGTCACTACATCTGCTTGTATTTACGGACTTCAGGATTCTATGCATGTGATGTGTGATGAGAATTTGAAATTCAGAGGAGGTGTTGTCAATAAAGTTTCATTGATACCAAGTGGTGGCTCAGTATTGATCACAGCTCACCTGTCATTCAATGAATTTTTTCTTCTGCCCCTAAAAGGATTCCCATATAAAAGGATTCCCTTCTCCCTTTTTTCTTCATTCCTTCGTTTCTTTCTTTCTTTCTTTCTTTCTTTCTTTCTTTCTTTCTTTCTTTCTTTCTTTCTTTCTTTCTTTCTTTCTTTCTTTCTTTCCTTCCTTCCTTCCTTCCTTCCTTCCTTCCTTCCTTCCTTCCTTCCTTCCTTCCTTCCTTCCTTCCTTCCTTTTTTTCAGATTTATTTTTCCTGGAAGGCTTGGATGGTAGGCCACTTGCTAGGGAAATGGAAGTCATGGCAAAGATCACTATAGTCATGAAAAACTTAATCTCTATGATTAAACACCAAGTAAACAATTGTCTATACTGATGTTATATGAGTTTTGGAGCAGTTATAACAGTTTGTAATTATTGACATCATGTCTTTTCTTGTATATCCATGCTCCTCTGACCTATAATATGGATCCCATAAAAGCAGAACCTATACCTGGTATATTTTTTCTATTCTGTTTCTAGTAGTAGACCAATAAATATATGATGAATAGATAAGTTGAATGATTTTTTACAATAGCTGATAGAAATAGAATGAGAATTCTTATGAAGATCTTTCTCACTTGTCTCAGAACTTTCACACGTGGCTAAGAGGTCTCCATGCTCTGTTTTCCTTTTCCTGTGGGCACACAGCTCAAATACATTTCTAAGCCGCCTTTACTGCTATGTGATGCTACAAGCTTAATTCTGAATGGTGAAACACAGGTAGATTAGTCAGTGTAAACCTGTTATGTAACCCTGCATGGTTTCCTGCTTTTCTCATGTGGCCACATACAAAGTGGCTAGTGACTAAGATGACATTTCTTCCACCATTCAGAAACATGTGAGCAGAGAGCTAATGATTTCCATCTTTTAAAAAAATAGGATGTTCTCTGGAACTTCTTACTGTGTAGTGATAGAAGTAATCAGCTCTTTTTCACTGAGATTTTGTGATTTGGTCAAAGCACACTGGAGTATTTGAGAGGGCCATGCTAAAATCAGGCGTTTATGTCTTTTTTTTTTTTGTTTATGTCTTTTTTAAAGACACATTTTGGATTTTACAAATGGGCTGCCTGATCTCTGTTTTTTGTTTCCACTCAGCTGAATCCTCTGAAAATCTGGGAAGACATGTGGGAGATATCACATTTCAATCATTCAGGCGCATGCTCACAGAGCTTTTGGTGAGGTTTCAGGGGAAGAAGAGAAGGAGTGATCTTCTAAGGCCCATGACTAGTGCTTTGCCACTTTTTCTCTCCCTGAGTATGTGAGTATGTTTGGGGCCCCTCTGGGAGTGGCACACTGGAGTGAGATGCCAGCTCACTTCCCACAGATACAGGGGCAGCTGAAGCTAGGAGAGGTGGACACACTCACTGAATGTTTACACTGCACCATGAACTTGGGTCTCAAGTGCCCATGCCTTAATTATAAATAATTAAATAATCTCCTTGGATAACATTTATTCAAACAGTTAAGCTTAGCAAGATTATGTTCAGAGAAGAAGGAAAGAAAACTTTTCTAGCACAGCTGCAATCTGACACACCCTCCTCTAAAATGGCATTAGACACTTTGCTTCACTTCTGTAGTCAGACCAAGGGTCCGTGCATACAGGATGGGGTAGTCTCTTTGGTACATAACATGCCTCATGTACATGCCTGGTATGATTATGGGAAATATGTGGTTGTTTCTTCTTCTATTTATGGAAAATGAACTATGATTGGACTAGAGCTTTGTGCACCAAAACAGTGACTTCATAATTTGTGGTGATGCCAGCAAAGGTTAGCCACTGTCAGGCTATATGGTCTGAGATGCGTTGAAAACAGAGAAATTTTTATCTTGTACTTCATTGCTGCATAGATCTAGATTTGTGAAAAAAAAACATTAAGATGGCCGTATAGTGCAGAGTTCTGTGACAATTGAATGGAACTTAGAACAGGTCACGATAGACATGATAAACATGTTTGCTATCTCTGACCAGTCACTGGCAGACCTGAGCAGAATCTAAGGGACATGTATGGCATTGTCACAGAAACACATCGCAGCTCTATTTCTGTACTGTCTGCACAGAGCCACACAGGGTCTGGATGTCTCTAATCAAGACGTTCCTTGGTACATCGTGAAAGGGTTTCCGCTGGCTCCAAAAATGAGCTGGGAGACACATTATAGAAGGCGTTCTCGGGCTCATCCAGTTTGAGCCAGTGCTTCCACTTTTAAAACTCTCATTTTAAGTTACTTTACTTGGAGCATTTTAGCTCTGGAGACCTCAACCTGCATCAGCTTACAGCCACCTGAATGTTGTTGGCCTCTTTATTTATTCATTTCTTTGTGTATGTGTATATGGGTGCACTCGTACAATGGTGTGCCTGTAGAGGGGCAGAGAACAATAGAGGGGGGTTTCTTCTCTCCTCCCACCTTCTCTTTTTATGGTGGGGGGGAGGGGACTGTGTCCCTCTAGCTGTTTGGCCACTGCTGCTTGTGAGCGTTAGCATTCTCTTGGCTTAGCTTCCCAATGTCAAAGGTGCTTTGGGATTACAGATACCTGTACCACTTTGTTTCTGGCTTTATGTGGGTGCTGAGGAGGATTGAACTTGGTTTAGCAGACTTGCAAGCAAACACCTTTAACCCATGAGCCATCTTAGCCATTTTTCTCTTTTAGAACTGATTTATTCCTCTTCTTTCTCTCTCTCTCTCTCCTTCCTTCCTTCCTTCTTTTCTTTACTTTTCTTTTGAGGTAGGGTCGTGGTCTAGCCTAGGCTGACCTGGAATCTACTATGTAGTCTTTGGCTGGCCCTGAACTCACAGTGATCCCCCTACCTGTGCCTCCCAAATGCTGGGAATAAAGGCGAGCACCACCACGTCCATCTAGAACTGCTTTTTGTCAACATCACTGAGAGCTGTGATTATTGTCAACTGTCACCCACTAAAGGATGGCTACAAATCAGACTGGAACATTCACATGTTGGATGGCATTGATTTAAGTGGTGCTTTAGTAAAAACAAAATCAACAGACAATGACCAAACAGATCCAGAGTCTTAATCATTATTACCTCACAGAGAATGCCACATTAATTTCCAAATTGTAGCTTATTTCTGCACAGTAGTGGCAGGGGTTGCTTACAGCTCTGCTGGCTGAGGCTTCTTCCCATGCAAGTCTGAGAAAAAGAAAGCTGTTACTCTTATTATTTCTTTTTAGATATTGCTCTAATTTTAATTGAAGCTTGGTATGCTGTTAGGTTAGAATGAAGTCCGAGTCTTTTCTCTATGACCATTTTTGGCTTATTGTATGTCCAGGAGGACACAAGAGTTTCCAGAAAAAAAGGTTACCCATGTTTTACTAGGGAAAAGAACAGCTTTGTTATTAGGAATTCATGGGACCTTGTTCTTAGCGTCACATCTGTCTTCTTTTCACCCACTCCTTGGTCCCCATGTGTTAAGAAAATCACCAGGCACAACTTTTTTTTTTCTTTTAATTTTTTCAGCATTAAAGGAGGGAACTTCATAAACATTGATTGTCATTTACAGAAAACATTCAGAAATCATGTGTGCATTATCCGGGAATGCTAACAGTACTCAACTAATAATTTACAGGACATGAAATAAGGACAAAAACTTATTACATTCTAAAGTAATATAAAACTCTTTTTAATTGTTAGGGAGTGCTGCTTTAGTCTATTATATTTATCATTAAAAAATTCAATGCTTACTTCCTAAATGACTCAGGCTGCAGTTTTACTCACGTACACAGAAATTAGGGTTTATATATTAAACAAGGAGAGAGAGATCAGAAAATTGTAGATTTAAAACTATATATATGTCACTGTGTTTCTTTGTAGTTTGCCTTTGCCTCTATAGGCAGGTAAGAATACATGGTATTAATGTGATTAAGCTCCAGAAAATCAGTGGTTGACTATAGGAGGCATGTTCTTTTAAAAAAAGCACAATTATGCTTTTTAGACTGAATACTTTCAATTTAACAAACTTGTGTCAATTGCAACTTTGAGGCCTTGCCAACTGTGGTGTGCATGCCAGTGTGGTGCAATCCGTACCCTTTCCACACTGTGCTTCTAGAAACAGCAGTGGGGAGTGGGCACAGCCATGCCCCAGGCAGCCCACGGCTTCAATGCTGGAGGACTTGCTTGAGCTGTTCTTTGCACTATGGGCTGGAGCTAAGCAGACATATTAAAATCTCTGAATGCTGGAAGTATAGGAAAATCATTTCTCTCAATCCTTAAAGCAAGGAAGCATTGTCAGGGATTTAAAAATATTGGAAAGTCTTATTTAAATCTAAATATCTTTTTTATTATAAATCAATCATCATAAAATACTAGCCTTTTAAAGTCATATTTGGGATGCAGGAAAAACAAGCGTTTCATCGGCCCTGGTTCCTGCCTGTGTTGATACACTCACGACATCTTGGTTTCCTCCCTCAGTCTCTCCCCAACCCTCCCCCAGCTTCTTTACATTTATTTGGTGGAGGTCAGTTATGGCTTCAGCAAATGAGTGGTCTGACCTCAGGTTACTAATAAGAAAAAAAGTGTACAAAAATATTTTGTTCATCAGAAAGTGGAGTTTGTCTCCATGCAGAGAGGATTTGGACAAAGCATTTGCTGTGAGGAAAGATGACTTCACTGAGACAACCATTCCTTTAAACTTTCCTTTCCCCCCCAAAAATGTCTAGTTCAGATACAGTTTGCAGGCTCTAGGCCAATCTTCAATACAAATTCTTTGGAGCGGTTAATTGACAGCCCGGTCCCTTTCTCAGTTGTATTACAAAAAGAAGCACACGTGTAACACCAATGACCTGTCAGGGTGCCTTCACTGTTACAACCATTCTCCCTTAAAAAACCGACAAGTACATAACACTCAGAAAGGAAGCAAGTACAGATTTGCTCTTTGTGTTTTTTCCCCTCTAAAAAATTGTTACAAAGTCTTATGCTTAAACAGAGACATAGAAAAATCAGTGTATTCACTGTCTCCAATTATTTACAGCAAAAATTACAGAGACAGCATACATCGATATTAGACCTCCCACAAGCATATATTAAAAGTAATTACATTTGAAAAAATATTTTTATTTTTCCTCTACATTTCTACAATACATACTCAGTTTTCTGTGGGTGTAGTTTTCATTCTTCAGTGTGTGTTAATCAGATGAAGTGGATGGTACTGTGCTTGGATGTGGGATTCGTGGCTTGCGGACAAACCTCACGTGTGTCTACATCTGGTGTGAAAAGCATGAGCACACTCGCCACCCGCCACCGCCAGAGGAACTGAAATGGGTGAATATAGGCAGTGTTGCCATCTGGAATACAGACATGTGGGTTCCCCCCAATGGGGAACCCTTGTGCTTTAGTTTTGGCCATGAGAAAAATCACTGAGCTGGTCTCTCTGATCTATGGGAGGTTGTGCTTGCAGTCGTGTGGGAGGTAAAGGTTATTCAGAGCAATTCACTTTTGAGGAATTTCAGCAGCTTAGGAAAGCAGTTCTCTAGCAGAGAACCCCCATCTGCTGCATGGGAACCTGGGCTCTGCACTTCACAAGGAGGGCGAGGTGGCAATCAGTTCTTCAGAAATGTCCAACGGAGGGAGAGCAGGTAACGAGGAGAAGGATAAGGACGAGGGGCTGGATGACAGGTGTACATTTCAAGACACACATGGAGACTCATAAAATATAAACGCAATGTATTTGACTTTCAGAAAAACAGTGGCAAGAAGTCTTCCCTATCCCCCAACTCGATGGCAATGGGGGTTTGGGCAAGATGACTAGAAGTAGCTTCTGCAAGCCGTCATTAAATTGAATTGCCTTTATTTTTAGATTGCTGATTTACTCAACGATTCTGTACCTATATCCTTGAAGCGTGATAGGTAATATGGAGAGGGATAGATCTCCCCTCTTCCTCAACACTAGTTCCGTTTTTATGTCATCCTGGATTGAATGTGGCCAGGCTTGCTCTAATTGAGCATACGGTTGTGATGAAAACTAGACAGGCAAGCTCACAGTCTGGGGACTCTCTTCTGTTCAGTGACCTGTTTGTTTCTGTTTTCTACGTTCTGAGTCAAGTGTCATAAAGTACAAATAACTTAGAATGTGCTGACAAAATTCAGAAGCTCAGGCAAGATTCTGCTTCCACCGTTTCCTTGTTAGGTGGGGCATTTCCTTGCTGGCTGACCTCTGTGATGCTGGCATCTACCCCCTGCCATCCTAGGGTTCGGAGTGTTGAACCTTTGCTTTAGGTAGACATGTGCCTCTAGCCCTGCAACTAACTTTCATTCCTCCAAAAAGAGAAAAAGCTGTCAGCTCTTTTCTGAAAGACACCCGTGGTTTCCCACATCAGGTCTTTCCTGTGGCTGCGCTTGAACCAGCAGTTATAAACAGGACATCAAATAGCACTCCATCTAAAGCAGGTGGTGGGTCCCCGCTTTTTATAAAGGGACTTTGTGCAAAGTTTCATTCCACACACACTTTACAGTTATTGCTTATGTCAGAGCACTGATGTCCACGCCCAGTACATGCCAGGTACTGCCCATTGTAGTAACTCCTTTAAAAAAAACTAAAGTTCATGCAGAAAAAATATAAGGGCTGGGAAGAAATGATTTCTTTTAATTTTCAACAGCAGTAGAATTCTTTCCTAGTTCTATAATAAACAAAAGCTAATAACACAGAATGATAAGGTATTTGCATCTGGTGTTGCTGGAAAAAAAAAACAACTTTAGTGAGTTTCTGGTTGTCCTTGGGACACAGAATTGTTTTTGCATTCAAGCGGGGTGCGCAGAGCCTTGGAGTTGGCTATCCATTTGCATGGTTTCACAAACAGTTCAGTCTGACTGCTGGGACATTGTCTGCTTAAAGAGGAGCCATGAGGGGGATGAACTGTTATTCCCAGACACCTCCTAGTCATATCCAGAGGTTAGTACAATTTAGACTCAGATTCTGTCAAAGAAATCCAATTACCAAAGACCATTTTATTCTCTGCTATTTACTTCCTTAGAAGTCCTTTAATTCAGAGCAACAAAGAAAGTGTTAAATTAAAGGAAATGCAGAAAGAATGTGTAAAGTGTATCGCTACCCTCCACTTTTAATCTGGGATTAAAACAGCCACAAAAAAAGTGTCACAGAGATAGCCCGTGCCTTAGACAGCTGAGTGTCAAACCAGACTTGAAATTGCTTGCTCTCCTATTTTTCCCTCCAAATTTTGCTTTTCTTTTTACCTAACACAGATATGGTGGAGTTGTAATTCACACAGCCTCACCTCCTTGTCAGTTTCACCCAATGCCAATTAGATTTCTGTAATTTCTTTGCTAAGGATGTGTCTAGGAAACTTGACTTAATTGGGAGATATGCCTTCTTCCAAGCCTGGCAGTTGGGTCAGTTGGCTCTTTGCAGAGACTGAAAAATGAAACTAAGTTGTTTTTGCATGCAGTTTCTTTTAGTTTCCGACAGGAAGCCACTAGTTTGGGTCTAAAAGCCTGTCAGAGAAGGACTCTTACTAGCATAATTAATTTATGCCATATACGTTTTGTTGTCATTTTCCTGTCTTTTTTTTTCCTTTTTCCTTCTTGATGTATTTTTTTTTAAATGAAACATCCCTGAGCGGATTCAGTGCAACATCTGCATGGAGCAGTGATTGTCATTGACGCACGGCTCCCGGATTCCTGCTTCCAGCGCACACCTGATCAAGCGTGCATCTGAGCATTTGCCAGTTCTTAGGGGAAGGGACAAAAGTGCTGGGATTAATGTGCTAAAGAGAGGAGTTGTTCTCACCGAAATCTCAACATACCTTGACATGTCATCACTGAAGATGTTCAAAGGGTGGATTTTTTTAAGGCTTTGTTACCATTACAAATATGACTTAATTCCCTTTTATGGGAAAATTTGGCAACTGTAGCCAGAACTGGGAGTCCTTTGCACAGAAGTGGGCTGAGCCTGGACTGCTTTCCCCTGCCGGGGGTGGTTCAGATCCTAGCTGTTTCCTGTTCCTCTGCTTCAAGGGGGTCCAGCTGTCCCAGCACAATGCTTGTCTGGGTGAAGGTGACATAGATTCGAAGCTAGTGCTTCCTGAGGCAGATGCAAGGAGCAATCTTTTTCCTACATCACCCATGGGATAAGGGAGGAAAAAAATTCTCAGCAACTTCATCACTTGAGCCAATTTAAATCCTCTAAGTTAAGTGGGAGGCAACAAATGATTCCCTTTGCAGCTGAGGAGGAATTACGGGCTGACAACGGGAAACACCAGGCCCAGAGAACAATGAAAACGAAGTTTGACATAAGTTCAAAGCTCAAAGGGGAACACCGAGTAGACACATGAAGCATCTGCCAGCACAAGCCAATCATAAAACATACATTGCATTTGGAAACAACTTGGTTTAATTGAGTGCCTTCCATTACCCTGTTTTCCTAGCAATCAGTAAAGTAATCTTTCCATTAGAAGGAAATATGACTCTTGGAATTAATTCTTTATACAAAGAGCTAGCAGGAGTGACATTTACACCAAAAAGAGCTGAGTCCCTGTAGCAGCATAACAAGCAGTCTACAGCTGTCTTTTCAGAACCAAAGGTAATTTGGTTCGATGTAGTTAAATTAATTGAATATAACAGTAGCTGAGAATGAGATTTGTTATTTTAAAGCCTTTTTTGTTTTTCCTCATTGGTTTGGAATTCATCAATCATGAGGTGAGAAAAGGCTTCATTTTCTAAATGGAAAAGAATAAAGAATAACATGCCTATTGTGATCCTCAGTCAGGAGATGCCTCTCAACCATGTGCTTCAGGAGAGACCAAGAGATGAAAAAAATATCAATTTCCACTGGCGGGAATTTACAAAGCAGATTGTGTGTGTGTGTGTGTGTGTGTGTGTGTGTGTGTGTGTGTGTGTGTTGTAGTGTATTTGACAAGGAGAAAAGGGGAGGGTTTTGTAAGTAAGGGTTTTAGCTACAATTACAATAGGTCATAATTTTCAGTGTAAATGTAAATTTCTCTCCCAGTTTTCTTTGCAAAAATCTTGCTTTGAATTAGAGAACACGAAAGACACAGACCTTTTGGAACAGAAGAAACAAACACCTTTGAATTTATGCTCTTCCGATGCTCAATTTCATTGGTGAGCTGAGAACTTCCATAAGTCACCCTTATAATTCTGTATTATTAAATGACTAAAAAAAATCTAGGGTGAATGGATGATGTTATTTCTAAGTACATGGGAAATAGTTTAGGTATTGGGGTTTTTTTGTTCTATAGAAGAAATTTTTAAAGTTTTCATTTAATCTGTCACATTTTGTGATATTTTTATAAATATAATATTTTGGAGTTGAAAAAATGGAAAGCCCCGGGCTTGAACAGAGAGTTCTATTTTCCCTTTTATTTAATGACTTCTTTCTAACAAATGTGTAATAAGGATGGATATCGTGAGTTACTTACTTCTTTGCTTTATATGTTCTATTTCTGTTCTTTGAAAAAAATGGTTAGAAAACGTTTACACAAAGTGGCATTGGGACCCTGGTTTGTATTCCTAATAGTCTACATTTCTCTAAAAATTCAATGCTGGTGGTCATAATCTGCAGACTGAATTTTTTGTTTGTTTGTTTGAAGACATAATGAGCACGGAAGTTAAGTTTCTTTCACAATTGGAAATCCAAATCCAATGGGGTGAGAGATGGGAAAATGTTTTGTATTCTGGTGAAAAACAGGAAGTATCTCTTGTTTGGAAAAAAAAAGTCAAAATCCTGGACTTTACAGTATCATTTTCAGCCCAATTTGTAAAACAGGAAAATGGCTCCAGATAGTCTTACCCCTCAGTGAGTGCCATCTTGACCAGGCTTTGAGGATTGATAAAAGTGGAGTTTTTAGAGAGAGGCTATGTATTGTACTGTTCTTTTATAGACTTATTTCTGAATTGGTACCATCCTGCTATTGACTGTAGATGAAAACTCTGGTTGGAAAACAAACCCTGATTGTCTAACATAAAGTAACACATAACATGGAAAGTGGAATAAGAGCCTGACTGAACCTCCGTTGCTAGTGGGCATGGTATTGTAAGCCACAGTGCATGTGCATGTATACGTAATAGTCATATATAATATCCTCACATATTATATACTCCTTACATACATGCACAATCCTTTCCAAGACAGTTACGAACTTAGACATGCATCAACTATCTAAAAACATAGAAATAGGTAAGCCTATTAAGTGGAATTTTCTTAAATTATATTTGAACAATCAACAGGAAAAGTAATCATGTAAAGTACCGCTCTGTTCTTGTATATATCTACAATAAAATTCTATAAACAGTTGTCTCCAAAACATACCCAAATAAAATTAAAAAAAGATAACACCCAGTGTCCTATATTTGTATATTCTGGTCATTTCAAAACCAAACAAACAAAAGAACCCCTCAGGTGCATATTTACATTCTTCAAACTGTAGCGGTGAAAAATAATTCTATTAAGTGCAGGACATTCCTAATGTTGCAGTAGTGACATTTCTCTTAAGTCTTCATGAACACATTGCTTTTGTCTTAATGGTGATGCATTCCATGACTGTGAGACAGTTTTTGTCCCCTTCATTTGCAGACCGTGGCACAGTCAGGATTAAAGAGCTCCTTGTATAATGGAGGAAACAGTGTATTCACTATGTCTGGATGAGATTGCTTAAATACCTGCAGCTTCTCCCCATGCAAGTTGCAAACTGCCGTGATGGTTGGTATCTTGGCTATTAACTGCAGAACGGAGAGACAGGGAGAGAGACAAAGAGAGGAAGCTCATTAGCGTGCTGTCTTGGAGTCGGTGTCTTTTCAGGGCCCACATAAAGGCAAATGACTTTAGAAAAAGATGTTAAGAAAGACAGAAGGCTCACTTTCAGCTTCTCTTTAGAACAAAACAAAAACATACCCCCCTCCCCATCCCACGGTCTTAAGGAAAAATCAAGAGAAAACAAGCAAGCAAGGAGGGCCAAGCTTCCAGATTCATTGTCTGAAATACAGTATGCACACAACGTTGTCTAGCTGCAGAGTTGTGAGCGGGTGCTCTGCAGGCAGGCTGTCTGAGTAGGTATTCTGCTTCCAAATAGCTTAGGAATTATAAGGCACATTATATATTACTATCTCGTGTATTTTTTTCTCATTTGTGACATGGACTTGCTAACCCCCTCTGCTTTTTCCAGTTATTGTGTGGACTGAGCAAGGTGCTTTGTATGAAAAGGTTAAGAGTCCCACAGGTCTAAAGCACAAATGTTAGCTACCATTATTATTATCCAGCATTTCCTGCAGATGTCTATGACATGGATATTCGATTTTTAGCTCTAGAAGATAATAGGAAAGTATAACTAAGTTGTATGAGCTGACGTCATGAGAGCCACCGAAGGGGGACTATTTGTGGGGAGGGAGGAAACCACTGAGAGAAAGTTGGGGAAGCTACCGGGGCCAATGGGGGGTGAATATGAACAAAGTACATTCCATGAATGTGTGAAGGTGTTTTAGTGAAGTCCGTTATTTTATACAATTATTAAACTGTATGAGGTGTGATCCGTAATTATCAGCATCCTTTGGAAGTCAACTCATTAAATCTACCTGGGCCCCCTATTCCCTTCCATGCTAATGCATGAGAGGAAACTCTACTTCATCAAGAGGCTTTGGGATCCACTGTCACAGGCTCTTAGAATCCTTAGGAAAGCATTTTAGAAACTGAAAGAATATTCATTTCTAATCACAAGGTTTCAATGCATGTGTGTGTGTGTGTGTGTGTGTGTGTGTGTGAGAGAGAGAGAGAGAGAGAGAGAGAGAGAGAGAGAGAGAGAGGCTGTAACCTTTTGAATTTAAATACCCAGAAGGCAATGATCTAGAGTAGCTTAAATGAAACACAATGTATTGAATGTTTTTTTAGGGTTTTAAAAGATGAACATTTCTAGGCTTTTGATCATAATTTACAATTTAGGACCACTTTGGACTCATCCCTTAGTGCCAAATAAGCTAAAACAATTATCCCTGTGATAATATTAGTATTGAGATAAGTTCTCCTATACAGAACAGACTTACTAGGGACGCATGCCATAGTTCACATAAAGATACACTGGAAAGTGAAGATGATAAAACAAATAAGCCCATCTGATTACCCAGTGCTCATCATATTTCCTCCTCTCACAATAACAAGAATATATTTCAGCCTTTGAAGTAAAAGAGCAAATAATTAATTACCTGATGAGTTTTCAAAATCAAAAAATTTTCCTTCCATTGACTTTCCTTTTAACTGTTAACTATTCAATAACTACGCCAAGAGAAATGTGAAAATAGCCTTAGGAGCAGAGCGTACTGACGGTAAAGGGACCTAGAACACAAAGGTATTCCAAGCTTCAGGCTCTGCAACCTCGCCCAAGCCCCTGCAATATGAGGCAAGCCTGGAAATGATAAAGGCGACGTCTTTGTCTATAGAAGGCATACCCTGTCTTAGATTAAGAATCAAAACTTTCTAGCATTAGGAGTTGCAATGTTCTAATTCATGATACTTCATAACAAGCAGTTGCATGTTGATTACACCGTACACTCAGTAGATACCAGAATGCACAAAACCCTAAGGGTTCTTCTCTTACTGTACTTGCAAAAACAGATGGCATTTCAGTTATTACACTGGCAAAGGAGACAGAAAAGCTATGGTGAGGGTGACACAGGAATGGTGGCAGGGAAATGATAGAAAATAGGATGCCCTGGCTTCTTGTGGCAGGCCTGCCTGGGAGGCTTTTTCAAGCAAGTGACTGCAAGTCTGAGCTAGGAATGAGGAGAGAAGGCTGAGGAGGTGCTGCAGCAGGCCTGTGGAACCTACTTGGGATCAGAAGAGCTGGGCACTAGGTATACTGAGGGTGCCAGAGCAGGGGAGAATAATGAAGAGCTGTGCATAATCAGACTGGAAACCCTTTTAGTCCACATTACAGTCTTTGAAAAGGTTTTAAGCAAAAACAAAAATGATCAGAATCCCATTCTGAAAGACTCACTTTGAGTCCAGGGTGGAAAACTGTGTCTTCTCTATATTTTTAAAAGTAAACAATTTATAAGTGTCCACTTAACTGGAGTCCCTTGGGAAATTATTCAAGCAGCCTTAACCATCTGGCTCACACAGAAGGAAACGACAACAATTTAGGAACACAACTTGCACATTACAGTTCTCCCTGAAATAGCTGTTGGATGCAGAGAAGCTCTGAAAGCTCTCTATAATCATCTGCTGTTGAATTGATGATCAGCAGTGCTCCAGAAACTGCCAGCTGTCAATCTTCAGAGTGTGTGAGAACCTCTGAGGTGCTTCTTCCAAATGCAGACTACTACTAGGGCATATTCCTAAGCCTTGTTTTGGTAATTCTGGGTGGAGTTCAAATATTCAAACTTCATACTTGAATCAAACATCCTCTCTCAATACGGTCATGAGTCCATGGAAGAGGTTTCTAAAATTCCAATTTAGATGTTCAAATCACATAAATTAAAAATGGACAAGTAAATTCTGTGTTATATCTAAAGCTATCTGGTTCACTGAATCACAGTTTAATTTACCTTTCAGGTGGTAGAAAAGGACATTTTTAGATCTGTAGGGGGAAGTTTGTGCTTTCCTAGTTCTATTGTATGATGAGGGAGAAGTTATGGAATCTCTCAGGTCCTGTGATACACATATACTACGTAGAATAAGGGGCATGGGCTATGGAGTCAGGATGCCCATACCACCACTTACAGTTATGTGATTGTGGACAAGTTGCTTTACCTGTTTCCTCATCAGTCAGATGGTAATTATAATAGTCCCTGCTTTAATGAGTCAACAGGCATGTTTTTATAGTGGTGCCTACCATAGGCTGGCGACATACACAGTGGAAGTTGTATTAATTACTGTTGAATCACTGTGACCAAAATACCTGAGAAACCTTAAGAGGAGGACTCATGTGTTTTGCCTGTCAGTTTCAGAGGTGCCAGTGTATCCTGCCAGGGAGGCAGTGGTGGAGCAGAGCAGTTCATATAATGGTGAACCAGGAAGCATTGAAAGAGTAATGTTCCTGCTGAGCTGCTTCTGCTTCCTTCCCTCCTTTTGTTCTGGGAAGGTCCCTAGCACACATAGGGTAAGCATCTCCCCTGGTCAGTTAATGTTCTCTGGAAGCACCCTCAGATATACAGGAGGCGTGCCTCACCAGTCTCTTAGTTGATTCAGAATCCAGCCAAGTAACAGTGAAGATTAGCTGTCACAGCTATTTCTACATATTGCTTCCTTCAAGGAGAGAAAGAGCAGAGACGATGCTACTTAGTCAAAGGACATGGAAAGCAGAAACCCAACTTGGCCTTTATCTGAGCAAAAAAAAAAAAATCAAGTCTCTGTATGTTGCATCTTAATGCATGGGTAAATTTAGACATTTACCTTTATTGAAATGAACATTCCAAATCATATTGAGTTTTCACTTTTTTGTGGCAATAAAGTTGCTTATTTCATTGATTATGATTTATAGAGTACAATCGTAAGTGCTATAATTCTTCACACTTTGTCCTGTTCCTTTCGTGAAGGAATGAAGGGATAATATGAAAAATTAGATGCATAAGTGGGGGACTGCTATTCCTCAACACTTGCTCATTGGACTGGAAGTAGGTAACTAGATGTCTGTTTTTTGGAAAGTAAATATAGACTCTTGCTCATTTGTGCTAAAAGCTGGTGTCTAGGAAGAGTCTGGTTCATGTCCAGTTCTCTCCTCTCTTTTATGGGATCCAGTCCTTACATCCATCTGGAGAATGGGCTGGGTGACAAAAGAACACCTAGAATGGGTCATCCAGGAACACTGAAAAAAGCAAGAGGCTTTCTCACACTCTGCTCTTGGAAGAGACTGGTTGAGAGACATCCAGTCTAAATTGGGGACTAGAAGTGCTTTTGGGACATCCGTCACTCTGTAGGCTGGATAGGCAGAGGCAGCAGCAAGCGCTTGGCAGGGCGCAGAGGGGTCCAATGGAGGGAGCAGCAGGCGGGCACTCATTGCTCATTACTATTATGAATTGCAGCTGGGGGACCCCCATTTCAAAGGGAGCTCAGAGCAGCCTCAGCAGCACTTAATGGTTCAACAACTTTTTAAACAGCTGGGGAGGTGATCCATGAGTACTTGGAGATGGAGGGGGTAGTCCATTTGAAATCAACATGAAATTCCTTCATGTTTAAATAATCCCCAATGCAAAAGTAGACAGAGGGTCTATAAATGGCATTTTCACACTCATCTTTTTCATATAACAAGCATTTCTTATAAGAAGGAAGCTTCAGCTTTTACTTACAGGAATCTACAAGAAGAAAAAGCAGCTGTCTGAGAAGAAAGCATAATCCTATGCTTCTCTCCTGAGGATGGTTTTATAAGAAAATTCACTATTTTGTAACTGGTACATTTGAAGCTGAAAAAAATGGGACATGCAGAAGTAAAACTAGTCATCTTATTCAAGTGGGCTTCTAGGCCATCAGGATGCTGTTCAACCTAAAGCAGGAAACCAGCCATGGCTGATCAAAGCAGAAGTGAGGATGCCTAGAGTGAGGCTGAATACATCCATTTCTCCTGCCCTATGCCATGCTTTTCTTTTGATTTTTGTTTAGCAAGACCTAGATGACCTAGACCTTTGGATGAGAATGATAATATAGAACTTGAGGTATCTTTCTAGGTCATCAGCTCTCCCTGCCTCTCTCCTCTCCCCTCCCCTCCTTGGCATCCAGCCTCTTCTTTTACCTGCATATCATTGGCAACAGTGTGAGTGGACAGTTGTCAAAGCTGGGGCTGGAATTTGGAATCAGGCTGAGAGCCTCTGAGGACATGATGCTTCCTAAATGTAGCTGAGGCTATGAGTAGCCCAAGGAGCTAAGAGGTGAGTGTTTCCCCATATGGACCAGAAAGCAGAGAAAGCTGGTACTCAGAGAGGAGAGCAGTGGAGTAGATGCATCAAGAAAGATACCTATTTAAACTGGACTGATTGGAAGTCCTCCCATTCATTCCCTTTCCCGGTACCTTCCATGAACAGGAACTGAGTTTTGGACTTCAGATTCCCTGCTGTATTTCTCCATTATTTAATTTTATTTTCCTTGCTTGTAGTTAAAATTGGTTCCTATTACTTGCAACTAAAAAATTCATATGACTACATCAACTTGCAACTTGATGAGTGAGGAGTAATGCTAAAATTCTATTTCACTTACAAATGCTTAACCTGATGAACAATGCTTAGGATTTTGAGAAGTTGGATTCACAGTACATGCTAGTCAATTACAAGCAACTGACCTAGACTGGAATAATCTGGTATCTCACTGGAGTTCCTCAAGGAAACTGCCATGAGTGATACACTGTTCTTTCCTTGTGACCGCAACATTCGTGACAAATGCAGGCTAAAGTAGAAAACTGTCCCAGGAACAGCTGTGCTTCTGGAGTATAGATTGGAAATTTAAAAATTTGAGAGTTTTGCCCATCTGTCATTATTATAATAGATATTTACTGTTGTAGAGTAGCCTGAGGAAGCTTCTGGGATGCTCCAGAAGTGGTCACACAGGTATGTTATCCTCTTATGATTTAAGAACATTTGAGTATGTTACACTTTAAGACAATTATAGACATTTAAAATTACAAAACAATGGGCTGGGGAGATGGCTCAATAATTAAAGGCACTTGCTTGTAAAATTACAAAACAATTTCCCATCCAATAGAAATAAGAGTGAGGAGACAGAGACCATAGATCATAACATCTGGATAGGCCTCTTTTTCTGATAAGACTGACCAGTTATTCAAAGTGAAATTACACCCATATCCCTAGTTACCTAGGAATTCTAATGCCACACCTTGTGCCTTGCAAAAGAATACAAAAAATTCAGGTATTAACTTTCCATTATTAAGGGCAGCAGGGCCTACTCTGACCTCACAGAGAAAGTAATGAAAATTCATGTGAATGATGCCTTCCAGTTTTCACATATCTTTCCATGTTTCACATTTCTTTCATAGACTCTTCATCAAACATTTGTTTCTTCTCTGTCCATATCATGAAAGTCTTACTAATATAAACATGGCTAGGAATGAGCCAAGTAAAACTTCAAATATTAACATGCAAAACAGAGCTGCTTAAGACTTCCATCTTATAAGCTTTTATTTGGTAACTCCGCATTAGTAAACCGACAGTTCCTTATGTTCATGACATTATCTTATTATTGTGATGCTAGAGACAGACAGGGGAGTTAAGAAGTTAGTGAGCAGCCTGGTGACAGAACCCTCTCTAGCTCATCCTTTTGCTTCTAGATGCCTGAGCAGGATAGGCTCCTTCTGAGTCCCTCCGATATTCAAGGAGGCCCACAAATTAATGGTCCAGGCATTGGGACAGGCTTAGGTTTAAATTTTGACATTTCCATGTGCAAGCTGTTTGACACTGGGCAAGATGCATGATCACTTTCTCTTTTGAATAATAAGATAATGAGAGCCTAATTTTGAGAATTTCAGTCAATAAATTTCAGATCTATCATCACAGTGCATGGCGCATAATAAATGCTTGGTCACTCTAAATTCGTGAGTCCAATCATGTATTATTTTTCACGGAGGTACTTCATACTTTGTTCCATGCCATGTGATATTTTATATCATATATGTTTGTATAGAGTGTATTTGATCTGCAAATAAAAATATTGTGACTTAAAAGAATCCTTTCCATGTGAGAGGTTCCTCTGTGGGATTAAAGCTGTGGCTATGATGTATTAAGACAGGGTGGAGGGCTGGGGGGTGGAGCTGGGGGGGATGAAAGACATTTCTTCCTGCAAAGTGAAGGCTGCATACTATGGTGTCTCACCTGGAAGGTGAAGTTAATACTCAGATGCTTCACCTAGGTAAGACACAATGATGCCAATGGCCAGATGTGTCTTAGATAGGCAAGAGAGGTGGTTCTCCACCATGTCTGAACTTCCACATCTGGATCAGTGACGTCCAACAGAAACATAATATGCACTACAGATGAAATGTGAACATTTTCAGGAGACATATTATAAAGAGCCAAAGGCCTATGTGTCTGTAAGTGTATGTGTATCTATAATCCCAGCACTAGGGTCGTTGAGTAGAAAGTTTCACTTCAGTCTGAACTACATAGAAAGTTTTAAGCCTGCCTGAGTTGTAAAGTAAAACTCTGTCTTAACAACAATAAAAGAAAGCAAAAGTGACATTAATATTATAATGCATTATTTAACTTGAAATAATGAAAATGTTCTTATTTTAACATATAACCATACAAAGTATGAATGAGTCATATCAGATTTTCTTTTACTACTAAATCTTTGAAATAGCTGTACCTAAGACTGGGGCCCAGAAAGGAGATCACACAAGTGTTAGCTATGCAAAAGTGTGTTCAAGCCTGGAAATGAACGTCAGAGCCCCTCCCTCAGCATCTTCCTGTAGTATCATAGGAGAATGGTGGCCTGGGGCTGGGGAAGCTGGACTTGGCAAGCTTGATAATTTGAATTCAGGCTCATCACTGTATTCTTTAATTCTTTATGGATTTCTTTTTGAGAGAGTCAAGGTTTTTTTTGGTGGTACTATGGGGAATCAGAGAAAGGCCTAATGTTTGCTCAGGAGCTATGCTGTGAAAGGGAGGAGTGATCATCTCTGAAGCTCACTTGTAAAGAGTGAACCAATCAAAAAATCCGAGACAGAACTGAACCTGAAAAGAATATTGTCACCACAGAGTCCAGTCATGCTTCTGGGCCATAGCTAACTTTAGATCCCCATTGTGTTTTCACTGACACGACATGACCTTAGACCAAGAGCATGTGGGAGAAGGGATGTGGTCGAGGCATAATTTTGGGCAGCAAGAGCTTCGGAAGACTAACTTGAAAAGGGCAGCATAATGCTCAGGCCATCAAGGAAAGAAAGAAAGAGAGGGATAAGATTCTGACTTTCGGTAAAATGACTCCAGTTATCAACCCAAAGGAGTTCATCAACATAGAACTCCTGTGGATGTGGCCTGTAGTTCTTAGAAAGCTGGAATCTACACAACCCAGCGAGGTCCGAGCATTTGGACACGTTTCCAGGAGTGGATGGGAGTCATGCCCTCTCTGACATGCTACAGATTGGCAAAATACGAAGCACATTCCCTGGAGGCTTTCATAAGTGAAGCTGAGCGGGCTGTGTGATCTGAGGTTTACTTGTAGTTCTCTGCCTCTCCACATGGTTATGGCATTTGCATTTTGTTTTTAAAGATTTCTCAATATAACTTTGGACAAGAAAACAAATTCAGGAGTTTTCTATTTGCAAAAGTGCTAAGAAAAATAATTATAGAACCTAACAATACTTCATGACCTTAAATACTCTGGAATGTAGGAGAAGGTATAAGTCAATCAAGCCTCCAGCTGTGGACCAGACCCCCAGGGGATGCCTTAGGACAAGAGCAGGAATCAGGCACCTGAAGGCAAGATGATTTGGCCTTGCCCATGGCCGTGAGTATACTGCCAAAGCCTGGCCTTGATGGAGTGGTCCCTCCTCTTCCTCTGGTCAGCACAACAAGAAAGGCATCTCCACCTTTTGCTTCGCCTCCACAGCAGTGCTGCTGTCTCCACTGTGTGAGGAGCACCATGGGCCTGGAATCCTCACACAAGGAGCTGGAGCCATCCTGGAGACGGACACCCTGACGGACACCCTGACTCTGCACACAGACTTCCCAGCATCACACAACTACGTAGCAATGGTGAACAGAGTACTAACTTGAGTCTGCAAGATGGAATAAAAAGCAGTCTTTTTCTTTACTTTTTATAATGCAAAACATCCAAAGAGTGCTTAAAATAATGGACTGAGCATTGAAGAGTTAAAGAAAATGCCAGGAAGAACCATTGTTTTTTTTTTTTTTCTTTTGGACATCAAATAATGTTCTGCTGAAGGGACCTTAGAGACCAGGCAGTCCAACCTACTCACTTCCCAGACAAGAGAAGTGAAGCCCAGAGAACAGATGGGCTGCCTCCACTAGTCATATGGGGCTTAAAAATATATATGCCTATTTATTTTTTTTTCATGAGCTTTCGTGCAAATGACCAGTGTTATCTCATTTCCTGGTTTCTTAAATCCAGGATCCAACCACATCCATTATTTATAGTTTGACTATACTTTATACGATCCTACTGCATACAGTTTCCTTATCATATAAGAATGCCTTTCTGCACTTTCCCATCGCCTACTTCCATCGTTAAAGTTTGTCTTTCAGTGATTAGCCCAACTAGACCAGAGACCTCTGAAACCATAAAGCATAACACACCTTTCTTCCTTGTAAGTTATGTCGGGTATTTTGTCACAGTCTCAGCAAGCTGACAGACAGTGTTGTGAATTTTGCTAGTGCTTGTGTCCTCAGGATGCTAAAACAGCCAGAAACTAGACTGACTCATCCCTGCTCTCAGTACTTGACAATGAATCTAAGGTACAAACAAATGGCATCACTTATCTGAATCCACACATTTCCGAACAGGGATAAATGAAAGTGTGCTTCTCATAGTATTATAGTTCCTCTACATTAGTTAAAGTAACATCCTATTAAAATCATGGCTTGTACAGTAGGGAATAGTCCTCATTAGAATCTGGTATAAGCATGGGGCCTATGGAAGACAGGCATTGTCATCCAGTTCCAGGGCACATTATACGTAACCCTTTTTTAGTATTTTCTTTGTTCCCCACCTTGGAACATTATCTCTTTATGAAAAAATAATAATTGTGTATTTTTCTCCCATGAAAGATGAAGCAAAGAGAGTTTAGCTGACTTATAGAGTCAATGTTGACCTTGCCATCAAATATCTAACATTTGTCAATTTCTTTTTCTACAATCTCAAATTTTAAAAATACCACCAAGACACCAGGATGGAGAAAGTTGTGGGAACAAGAATGCTTTACCCTCCAGGAAGAGCAAAAATTATGATTTCAAACATATCTGTGCAGATGTGAAATTTTAAATCTTCATCAGTAGATGATGAGACGTGGGTTTTCAGACACACACACACACACACACACACACTCATCAAGCAAGAACTATTGTCTGTTTCTTAAAAATAAGACCTCAAGTTTAGTATGATAAATCGGAAGATCAAAGATTGGTAGATTCCATATGCAAGCAATAAATATCCCTCCTAAAGAGAAAGGGGAACATAGGGGGTTGGGCATGGTGAGGAACATGGTCAAAGTACATTATATATTTATATGAAAATATCCTTATAAAACTCATTATGTGCAATGAATATACCCAACAAAAAGAAACACCTCTCCACATTAAATAATCAGATATGTTTATTCCTGTATGCTAGTTGGCAATTATAGAGGCATATGCATATATTCACATTAACATATCATCTGCAGTAAATCTGAAAGTGAATTGTTCTGCTCTTGACTAGGAGAAAACTGAGGTACAGAGAGCAGATGATTTGTCCTTGGTCACATAACAAGTGAAAAGTTACGTCAGAGAACGATTGCTGTACAGTGAGCATGGAAATGTTCTTCTTGTGATGTGTTAATTTTAACAAAATTTTATCATAATGAAGGGCATATTTAACTCATGGAGGTTTTTTATAGTAGTGTTCAGTATGTGCTAAGTAAAATCTGATGATGTCTCCAAATAGAGTTTTTACTCTCCCCCTTTTAAAATAAAGAACTCCAAGGGCAGAGTGGGAGGGCTTAATGATAAAAATATAAAGAGTAGGATTTCTATTATGTTTAACCAAGAATAAGCTGAATTCCCAAGTTTCATACCTCCTAAAAATTCAGACGTTAAGAAATCAGAGATACTTTAAAATTTAAAGTAATGATGTTCCTCTGAAAAACTTTTAAAATCATTTTACTTTGGTAAACAGCTCTTCTCAGTGCATACTATTCTTAAAGATTATCATTCTTAAATTCAATAAAAAAATTGATACCTTATTGCATGCATTTTGCTGCTGGTATATGTCACCATGTTGAAAGAATCCCAGGACAAGCTTTGTATGAAGAGATAGTGGAAGGAAAACTGACCACTGTGGGTAGGACTGTCGTTCATGACATTCTGAGATATGGCAGGCATTATCTCCCAGGATGTGACGAATGAAGGGACATACTACTTCACTTAGTAACTGACCCCTCTGTTCAACAAGTCACAGCTTTAGACCCTTGGTGCTAATTTTGAATACATATCTAATCACTCTAACTTTTGTCCACACCTGACTCCCTAAGGTATGAGTATTGAGACTTGTTTCCTTGCTTCAAGTTTTTGTTCCTTTGATGAAACTCCTTCAGGCCTTTTGATTGGTCTCCTGCATTTTGGTTTCAGATCTATAGATATCATTCCCAAGGAGATATCATTATCCTATAGATATCATCATCCTTTCCCCAAGAAAGGAATTCTCCAGAGCCAGGCATGGTGGTGCACACCTGTTACCCTGGCATTTGGAGGTGGAGGATCCATGAGTTAAAGGTCATCCTGGGGAACAGAGAAAAGGAGGGAGGGAAGAAGGGAAGGAGAGAGAGAGAGAGAGAGAGAGAGAGAGAGAGAGAGAGAGAGAGAGAGAGAGAGAGAATCTCTGTTCTCAGTGCACATTTCTACATTTACATTTATGCAGCTTCTGGTCACTTTTTGACAGTTATTGAGAAATTCTCCTTGTTCCACACAGGGCCCTTTGATGCTCTTCCTCTCTTATGGGGACATTGAGTCCATGATCTCAGGACCTACCTTTGCCAAGGTCTCATCGTCCAGGTGGTTCTTCTGAATCACGTGTTGAAGTGCAAAATAAATTTTTTCCTGAAGCTTCTGGACCTTCCTCGGTTCTATCAGCCAGGCTCGGTCTGACAAAAGTGAAAGGCAGAAAAGCAAAAACAAAACAAAAACCCAGCATAAGTGAAGGATGTCTACACTTTGTTTGATTTTCCCTACAGACACAGTGCTGAGTTTCAGACTTATTTTAAATGACTTAGTTCCAAATGACTTCTGAAGTAACTATTTGTACAAAACACAAATATTTTATAAGCAATTATGCCACCAAGCCAGTAAAGCACAGAATAATGACACAGGCAGGCTGTTTTGTTCAAACAACTTTCTTCATTGCTTAGTGTTGGTAACAGTTTAAATGTCTCTCTCCTTCTGCAATACACTTAGACTTTCTTTCAGAGCAGAAACTAGAGCCTCTACCATTCAAAAATGTTGGTAATCAGAACCCTGTTCCTCATCTAAAGCGGATGCTTTACAGATATAGAGCTGAAGGGGTTATAATCCTATTTTCTCATCCTGAATTTCAAGTGGTTGATAGGATAATTCCTCTTTTCCTTTCTCCTTTCCTTTCTTCCCCCTACACTCCTCTCCTTTCCCCTGTTCCCTCCCCACACTCCCTCCTTCCTGTCTGCCTGCAAGCTTTGTACTCCATGGTGACAAAATGCAGTCCAGTATCAATGCTTTAGTTTGGCTTCTCAGTCTAGAGACATCCAAGTCTCCAAATGCCAAACAAATACTAATGGAAAAGCACTTGGCCATGATTCTCCTGAACACAGTTCAGGTCAGGTGAGAAACTCGATTCTGTAATCTTAGACAGGGTAAGGACAAGTCCAGCCAAGAGTTAAGCAAACCCTTACGTAAGTGAGCACAAAGGCTCCCAGTGACATTTGTCAATCAGAATGAAGTAAGTTTCCCTTCCCTAAAGGATTTGTAGGTAAGTGAACAGTGACTATTAAGCCCAGATCTTAAAGCAAAGTGGGATCTGCAATGAGACAGACACAAGCTGCAGATCTTTCTTCTTTCTGCTCTGGAATGACACCAGGCCAGGATGAAGAACAGGGTATCTGGTACTGTGAAGCCTCTGGGTCTGTACCAGGCCTGGAAAATTCCCTGTAGGTAGGTAGAGTAAACCAAATCTCATGCTTCCAAACTCTTTACAACATGCTTCTTTTTTTTTCTTTTCAAGAAAAAGGTTAAACAGCTTAACATAGTTTCCTTCCTTTTCCTTTCTTCCCTCCTTTGTTCCTTCCCTCCCTCCTTCCCTCTTTCTCGTTATACCTCCTGCTTCCCTGACTCCCTCATATCTGCATAATATGTGTGTGTGTTATATGCACAAGTATGTGCTCGTGCAGCACCCCATGTGTGTCTGTGGAGGCCAGAGGAGAACATCAGGTGTCCTTGATCACTCAGCTTCCTGTTTTTCCTGTTGACAGTCTCTTACTGATTCGGAAGCTTGCTATCTTTTCAAAGTGCCAGCAATGCTCAGGTCTCTGCTCCCCATTGACTGGGATTTCAAATGTACATGGTTACAGGCAGCTGTTTATGTGAGTACTGGGTGAACTGAACTAAAGTGGTCTCAGGCTCTCAGGCCCCATCAGGCCCTCATGATTGTGCAGGAAACACACTTAATTGTTGAGCCATCTCTCTGGCTCCAGCTTAGCTGATTTCTTAACTCATGCAGACCAGCCTAGCCTTCCTTCTGGGGCAGTCAGAAATCTCCATAGATTACTCAAGTTGGACATGCCTCATCTTCAATAGTTGCTGCTAGGAGTTTGCTGACTTATACAAACATACCCAAAGAGGACATAGATTCTTGGTAAGTCTTTTCCTTTGAGTCAGAAAGCACCAGAGAGAAATGACCTCCCTCACCCTAAGGTCTCCAGGCTCATATACCACCTGTTGTTGAGTAATGCTCCATGGAGAAAAGTAAATTTTGGAAACTTTTAACATGCCACTGCAGTTTAGAACTTGAGGAGATCCTTACTCTTAGGGAGTCCAGTTGCCTTAACTTATCAGTGAGCAAACGGGAGCTCATCATCAGCTAAACAATGACACACATCTGTGTCTGAAATTCTTCCTGGTCCTCCAGAGAGCCTTTCCCCACTCAACTCTCCTGCCCTTTGGAAACTCTAATATGCTAATAAAAAAGGCAGTGCATTGCTTTAAGGCATTTTAATTAATTAATTTAATTAAGGGGGCTGGGGACCGGCTCTATTGGCTCAGCTATGTCCCCTGTTCCTATGTTCTTTATTCTTAGAACATAGCTCCACACGCAGACCAGCATTTCCTTGTTTAAAAGCAATTTTGATCATCTCCATCTGAGGAGATCTCTACCACATGTGCCATTCTTTTGCTTTAGGGGCAAAACTGGTCTCATTACAACATGTGAGGCACCTTCCCTTTTCATTGTCCAGAAAAATATGTTTGTTGAAGATCCAGTACTTTACAAGTTATTTCTTGGACATTTTGGCTTGAGTAGGTGTGACTGGTGGTGAAGCCAGAGGACCAGAGCTACACCTGCCTACCTGGAGATATGAGAACCGCAGAGGAGAACAGGGCGATCTCCTCCTCCGTCAGCTGCAAGGTGCACAGATTCTTCGCAAAGTCGAATGCTTCATTCACTAGGTCATCAGAACCTGTCGAGGAAGAAGGGAAATTAAATAGAAATACCTGAACTTGGAATGTAAGAAATGTCTCATTTTTAAAGAACTTATCCAAAGATTGGCACAGCAGACATCTAGAAAAGGCATTTATATGTCTCTAATAATAAACTATAATTTAATATTAAGTGTAGAATGACAAAAGTGGGCAACATCATTACCAAGTAAATGAATTTAACAGTAGTGATTCAAGGGCAAAGGACAAAGAAATGTCCACCGTAACATCGGCTGGAGATACATAAATAACCTGAATCCCATCCTATGAAGCTGGTAGCACATGCCTGTAATCCCAGCACTAAGATACTGAGGCAGGAGGATTGCAAGTTTGAAGCCAGCCTGGGCCACATAGTGAGACTTTGTATTTGTAATATGTAAATAACTGATTAAAGGATCTTTTGGAATAGAGAACCTAAAGTATTACTTATTGAGGCTTGGGGACTGCTATTTTTAGTGACATTTGAACCTAGCAGCCTGAGTTATCCAGGTGCTTCAAACCGAGTTGCAAGAGAAGTCCTATAAAGTAGACAGAAGCTGTCTTTTTTTTTTTTTTTTGCAAATTTCCCCTAAAATTTGAATGATTTTCATTTTCTAAAGAATAGCTCATAAGCCATTTGCTTAGCTCTTGGAACTTTTGGCAAAATAACATTGCACCTCTACACTGATCCCTGGTGAATGTTTATTTGATGAAGTTGGAAATATCCTGAAGTTCCTTGCCAAGGCTTTTCCTTCTTCTTTCTTGAAAATCTAGCCTTGAGGACCTCATGGAGGTGTATCAGCTGTAGCAGGGGAATGCTGCCAGCTCATGGGCTTGCTGTTGGCGGCCATATCAGCTAACAGCTCAGGAGGTGAAAGGGCAGTGACTTCTTTGGTGTCCAGGGGCCGGATATGGAACAAAGACCACTATCGATCATTAAAACCTTTCCTGGCATCAGCCCATCCTTGCTAATGTTCTTACCCAGCCTGTGTCCTGATGCCTAGATGTGATGATACCCAACACCTCCAAACCAGACTGATCTTGCCAATGGCTTCCACGAGAATAGTCTCGGGGTCATTTTGACCAACTTTGTCTGTGTGCTCAGACCTCATGAGTTCTCAGTCAGAAAGTCATTGTTTTTGTTGAGAAGCAAGTACTGCAAGAGGGCATTATGGTTATTGATCTTCTAATTATCTTGACTAATGATTATGAATTTACATAAGAAACCTAGAGGTCACCCTTGTTGATTATCTTCATAACCTGCTTTGTGAAGCAGTAAGCCAGAGCTAGAAGAAAAGCTGACTTTACAAAGAATGGCCCATACTGCAGGCCATCGACTTTACCGTTAGTCTTTATTTTAAGATCTCAACTAGGTCAGATTCAAAAGCCTCCATGGCTCTCTCCTTTTCTGATATGTAAACATGATCATAGTTTAGGGGGTAGGGTTGGATGAAACTCTGGGAGCTCACCTGTTGCAGCTCTATTCAGACAATGAGGTATTCATTCACACACACACAAAAAATCAAGATATATCTTTTTTATTTTATTTTATTTTATTTTTTTGATAGGCTCTCACTCTAGCCCAGGCTGATTCTGTAGTTCTAGGCTGGTCTCAAACTCATAGTGATCCTCTACCTCTGCCTCCTGAGTGCTGGGATTAAAGGCATGTGCCACCACACCTGGCTTAAGGTACATCACTTTTCAATTCAACATAAGTGTAGAAGCCAACAGTAGTTAAGCCAATTGTGTCTCCATCCAAGGGAAACTTACCTAAGGCTTTGAACATCTGCATTCCTCCGTATTTTCCTTCAAACAGAACAGTGTTGTTTAATGGGTTGAAGGCACGGCACATTCTCACTAAAACCACTTCCAAGCAACCTGCGAATTAAAGGATTAAAATAATATGTATAATGTGTGCATATACATCCCACATGCTAGTGCATGCTAGACAGGAAACTTTTAATTTTCAGATTAAATAATTCACAGATCTGGGGATTACAGGCATTCATCACCACACTTTCAAGCACTTTGATACACACACACACACACACACACACACACAAACACACACACACTGAGAGAGAGAGAGAGAGAGAGAGAGAGAGAGAGAGAGAGAGAGAGAGAGAGAGTTTTCTCAAGATTTCTCCCCCAACAGTAATAATTTTAGTAATAAAGCTCTCTTAATACTTACAGGAAAATTAAAGAGAAAATATACTTTAAAGCTGGCTAAAACAGAAGGCATAAATATATTTTTTAAAAAAATAAAATGAATCAATTGTATGTTCTAACTAAATTTAGAGTTAATTGTGTGTGTTTGTGTGTACAGGTGTGCATGGAGGCCAAAGGACAACCTTTGTTGTTTTTCAGTTGCTGTCTACCATTTTTAAATTTTAAATTAAATTTAATTCATTTATTAGAGAGAAAGACAGAGAGAGAGATAGAGAGAAAGAGAGAGAGAGAGAGAGAGAGAGAGAGAGAGAGAGAGAGAGAGAGAGAGAGAGAGAGAGAGAGAGAGAAGAGAATGGGCACACTAGGGCCTCTAGCCACTGCAAACGAACTCCAGACACATGTGCCACCTTGTGCATCTGGCTGTACGTGGGTACTGGGGAACTGAATTTGGGTCCTTCTGCTTTGCAGGCAAGCACCTTAACTGCTAAGCCATCTGTCCAGCTGTCCATCTACCTTTATTGGGATATGGTCTTTTATTGGCCTAGTACTTGCCAAGTACACTAGACTGTCTGGCCAGTGAGCCCCAAGGGTCTTCCTGTTTCAGCCTGCACTGTACTGAGATGACAAATGTGTGCTACCATGCCTGGTGTTTTAAAAAATGTGTTCTGGGGATGAGACTCAGGCCAAAGCAGCACATTGCTAACTGGCCTATCTTCCTAGCCTTAAAGCTAATCTCAGTTTTTGATTATTTATAACTTGTAAATAGCCCAGAAAGTAGAAAGGAGCTTTGTCACAGATGAACCCAACTTTGATTAAAGGTTTGCAAACAGGAAAGCTTGCATCCAGCTTTACCTGCCACACAGAAACAGCAGAAGGCTGTTGTGGTTGTTACATTCAGGCTGGCATATGTGGGACCAAGAAAGGTTCCTGGCAGACAACAGGTGCTTGAGAACATTTGCTAAGTGAATTCATTTACTTCTTTTGTTCTTCCCTCTGAACAATTACTGTCACCCTGAGGAACTGACACAGAGGTTCTCCATACCTCAGAGAAGTGAGCATTCCCCCAATGTAAGCCCCTAATCCACTCCAGAAAGCACCGTCTGCTAATTTAGCTGCAGTTTGGGGGGCTTTCTTTCCCACCACTTCAGCTTCATTTCTTTGCTCCTAGCCTAGGGGTTTATACATAGGAGAAGATTTGCAAATCTTAATCAAAGCAATGCTCTTTTTGTTTTGACACCAACAGGAGTCACCATTTTTTGAGTACATAATGGGAAGGCACTTTTCTTGGCCACTCATAGGTTATTATCACATTTACTGTTTGCAATGACTATTTCAGGTGAGTTTCATTAGCCATCTTTTATGTATAAATTACAAGAGGCTTTCAGATATTCAGCACCTTCCTTTTTTCTACTAGAAGCAACATTTTCACAGTAGGAAGAGTTGTGAAAGGGCAAATAGTCCAGTGGTTTCCAGATATCAGCCCAAGGTCCCCTGGCAGTCTTGGATCCCCCAGTCTGAGCTGGAGCCTGCATCTCTGAACTGTGGAAAGTTCCTTTGTTGTTTCTAATAAAATTCCAGGTTTGGAGTCTGATGCTTCTACTTCATCTCTTTATTTTCAAAGTGAGGAAATTGCCATCGCAAGTGGCGAGTTGAAGGTCATATATCAAATGGGTCTGCTTTTTTATTCAAAGAGAGTCAAACAAGCATTGTTTGTCTCAAATCCTTTTCTATACCATCCTGTACCCCAGCTCTCATGAAGTAGAATTCATGATTGTTACCCCTGAACACAGGCTCTTCATGATGACCCTAACTAGCAGAGTATGGTAGAGAGACTCATGTGACTTCTGAGCCTGTCAGGAAACTCTAGGCCTTTCTTCTCTGATGGATTTCTGGTGTTTGGAGCACAACAACTACACTGTGAAGATGGCCAGATACTCTGCGGAGGGGGCTCACACCAAGAGCAAGTGAAGCCCCCTCCCTCCCCCATCCAGAGTCTTCACTGAATTCCAGGCTCTCAGCCAGCACAGACTGCCCACCATGTGATGAAGCAAATTTGAAAGTGGATCTTTGGCCCTGAGGAAGCTGCCTCAGTGCACACCGTGGAAATACATGCAATAGAGATTAACCATCCCTGCTGAGCCCTGCACAAACTGGCTTTGAGAGAAAAATAAATGATGATCACTATTTTAACTAAATTTTAGATAACTGATAACACTCAAATTAGTACTTGACTTGAGGTTTTCATCAATTTGTGCCACGAGGTAAGGAAACAGCATGTTAAGATAACAAATCTATTTGGTCCAAGTTTCACCCCCAGCTTTATACCATGATGTGTGATATTGAACATGGCCGTTAATTTCTTTGCATCTTCACTTCCTTTGATTCAATATGGAAACAATGGTTTCAGAAGAGGAAGTAAGATGTTAAATGTCAATGAGAAAATACATATTTGTATTATTATGTGTATTATTATTCTGACCATGTACTAGAATCATGAAGATTAACTTAAATGCCATGAAGTTCTTATTTTCTTTTTTAAACATTTTTATTGTCAATAATTAGATACTTTGCATGAGCAACTCTTGTGGCGGTGTCTCCATTTCCCTCCTCATTGTCCCCAACCCACTGGGGGCCCTCCTTGGTGGGCTTACTGGATCAGTCCATGGGGTAGGGGGTCATGAATTGCACAAAAGGTAGCCAGTTTTTTCCTCCTTTGTGTGTTGTGGCTGAGGGGGGCAACAACTCTGGATATTCTCCCCACCATGGCTCTTACAATCTTTCCACCCCCTCTGTTGTCACAGGGGCCCCAGAAGGACACAGACACTTTTTATTTCCCATTACGTAATAGCATCTGTAAAGTCCATCATATGCAGATTGTAGTGGTTGCTTGTGTTTTGAGCTTGCACCTGAGAGAGGAGGGAGAGACTGGAGCTCCTGGCTTCAGGCTATCCTCATTAAAATTATTGGAAATGACCACAGAGGCTCCTCAGCCAGCCTGCATTTTTCTCCCTTGCAGAAGGCAAGGAGCAGGTTTTAGCGCCAGCTCAGCGATTCAGCCACCTTGACACGCTAATTACTTCACTGCCTGTCAAGCTGGCCATCTCTGCGCCTCCACAATTAATAGCTCTACTTTCAATAAGCAAAATTGTACTTGACTTCAAAGGGGAAATGAATGAATACCAGGGCATTTTTATTACCGTGCCTTTCCTCCGGGAGTTCGCTGACAACGTGGGTGGGAAAATGAGCTACCTGTTACAAGGAGGATTTTCTAGACTGGTTAGAGAGTTGAGCACATCTGGTTCTATCCAGGCCCCCAGGAGTCTTCCATGGCTCACCTGACTTCAGCAGGAGAATCTGGTCGTTCTGACAGAGCTCCATGAAGCCCGTTATCCGCTTTGCAAACTCCACCACGTACTGGATGGCATGCGTGATCTGGATGGCACATTGCTGCCACAGCGCTTCCCTGGACTGAAGGAGAGGGACACAGCCTGTGAGCCAGCACTGAAACCCTCAGGGTGACCGGGTGCTTACTGGTCACTGGGGCCCCAGGGTGGGGAACCATGTGATTCCATCTATGTGAACCTCACAATGTCACAGTTGTCAAGAAACTGAGATTAAATGAAGAGAAATGTTGCCTGTAGTATGGAAAGACAGTCATTTTCTTTACTATTTTTCTCAATTCTCACCAATCATGAATTTCTGGTGGACATTAAATTAATTATGTCTTTATGCTGCTCTCTACCAGAATTTACAGAGGTTTATGTTCTTCTTTATTGCTTTTTTGGAAGGGGTGGGGGTTGGAGCCAAATATCACTAGTAACCCCGATGATCTGGGAACTTGCTGTAAAGCTAAATGCGGAGGCTGGTTGGCAAGACCCTTCTGCCTTGGCCTCCTGAGGTGCCGAGATTATAGCACAAACCACCACTCTTGAACTAGAACATTTTGTTTGGAAATCTAAGGGAAAAGTATCAGATCAATTCAAGTCACTCTGATAAGTGATATTGAATCCCCCAGACATATTTTCATATTTGGATTGTTTTCTTTAAACTGAGAAACCTGAATCCATGTGTGAGTAAATTCTTCTTTTTATGGATCATAGCAACATCTGTCTTTGTTTCTATATCTATGTGAAGTAGTAAGAAGAGTTAGTTGTTCTGCTAGAGAAAAATCATCACCTTGTATAAACCAGACATCTAGATAAACACATTTCTATATTTTATTAAACTTCTATCACAGTCTTAGTGCCAGATAATATGAATATCAGAGAAGTTCAATCACTAATAACAATAATGGTCAATAATACATTGGGGTGGGGGAGGGTCTTTTTATTATGTATTGCAAGAATAAAAATGTAGAAGGCTTTGTTCTCCGTCTTTGTTGTGCCATCTTGTGCCCATCATTGCTGCGGTGATTAGCTAACAATGCCTCCCCCTCCCGGGTGGAACCCAAGGAGCCATGATGAGAACACAAGAGGTCCTAAAATCGTCTGACAAACGCACATTCTCCCTGGTCACTCACAGAGGGAAGTGGTTTTCACTGAGAGCAGTTAGGGTTCCTAGAGAACCTTTGACAACATCTTCAGATACTTTTTGGTTGTCACAACTGTGAACATATAAGCCCCCAGTGGGTAGAAACCACTGAGGCTTCTAACTACCCTACAATACACAGGAGAGTCCCTACAGGCAAGAATGGTCTAGCTTACAATGTCAATAGGGCAGAGACTATTAAAGCCAGAAATAGATAATGCCTGAGAAGTTTCCCAAGGTTCCTCCAAGTACCTTGCTTTGATACGCTTTGATTTCCTCGTAGGTGTGGGTCTGCCATGCTAGCTGGTGCAGCTCTTCCATTGTGTACTGACATGTCTCCAAGTGGGACTTGATGATGTTCTGTGCAATCCGATCTGTGAGGAAAAGAACAAGTCCAGGGTTTGTGCGTCAAATCTTTCCAGCTTCAGAGATTGTTTCAAGCCTGTTCACTGTAGGAATCTCTTCCAGAGGTGTTCACATGTATGAGAACATGTTTGACATTGCTGTCTATCTTCAAGTCTCCAAACTCTGATTGCCTTTTCCCCTTCAATTGTTAGTCTTTTAATCAACTTTTCTTACCTGCCCCCTCTGATTACAGCCTTTGGGTCTTACAATGATAAAGCACTCAAATATTTACTTATTTTAAAACATGGATTAGATCACCATACTGCTTGCTTTTTGTCTGAAAAATTTCTTACCATGTCTAAAACATATTCTACAAGCACTTTTAAATGTTTCATAAATCATTATAATTGTACTTTTATATCACAAAGAGGGAGTTAAATATATATTTTCTTATTTTTAAAATGGAAAGATAAAGTAATGAGCTAAAAAGAAAGATTGCTTAGAGAGAAAAGAGAGAACAAAACAGAGAAAAAGACATCAAAGCAAAACTTCACCTGAAATTTATCTATTCGACTCTATTTTTAAGCTACGCATGTATCATGCTCAGTTAATAAGAGAAGGTAAATGAAACAACATTGGTCTGTGAGTTGATAATTAATCAGGTTGGGCCATGAAGCTATTAGATTTAACTTTGTAATTTTTCACATGACATTTTTCTTTTAAAAACTTATAAATGAAGAAATGATTCTATTCACCAAGAGTAGCAACAAACACTTATTCTTCTGGGCAGTTTATCTTAAGTGACTGCTATTCTACGTTGTGTCTTAAATACCAATCATTTTGGCTTTGGTGGTGTGAAAGTTGAGTGATAGAACCAGACAGAAGAGAGTTCTCCTGAAAACGTGTGATGAGTCCCCTGTGTTGGATGGAGCTGGCAGGAGGTCCTTCATAGTCCCATCTGCTATTTGAACACAGGGAAAGGGGGACAGCTTGTGAAACTAAAATACTCAGGAGTTCTGTATGTGGGGTGTGCGTGGAGTGGAGATGACCGAATCTTCTGCTGGATGACTGTCTCGGCTCAGGCAGAAGCAGAAGTTTCTTGTTTCAGGTTGTGTCTCCGCAAATGCAAGTTCTGTTTTCTTCTAAATGGCTCTATTTTATTTCCCTAGGATTAAAGCATTATTTCAGTGTCTTTTTTGGAACTCACTAAGTTTCTGGTATATGTGATGTGATGTTAGTTGACTTTCAGTGATATAGAGAATGAAGAATGTAAACAAGCCTCAAAGTGAACTTTCTAAATAAAGTTATTCTTAGGTGACTGGAAACACCTAATGGTAGCCACAGTTTCATTGCTAGACCATTCTAGACCATTCTAGACCATTCTGTGTGGTTTCTCCTCAGGGAAGCCATGTGATGAGTCAAATGGGATGGAAGAGAGACATTGTATATTTTAGTCAGTGTTGTCTCTCAAATAACTTTTTTGTTTGTTTGTTTTTGTTTTTGTTTTTCGAGGTAGGGTCTTGCTCTAGTCCAGGCTGACCTGGAATTCACTCTGTAGTCTCAGGATGGCCTTGAACTCATGGCGATCCTCCTACCTCTGCCTCCCAAGTGCTGGGATTAAAGGTGTGCGCCACCACGCCCGGCTTTTAGTCACTGTTGTTTAAGGAATACACTTTAGTGTTTGTTAGCATTTTTAAAACCAGAACTATCATGTGGCAAAAGGAGAAGATGCCACAAAATACTAACTTTTTATGAAGGCCATCCTCTCTTGGGTTCAATAGTAACATTTCTAGACTTTCATTATAGATCACATTACAAAATCCTTTCTTTACAAAATCATATTCAACATTTTATTGACTATCTTCCTGTGCTATAAAGAAGGGTGAGACTTGCTCTGCACATCATGGTAAAGTAGATTGGTCCTGTCATGGCTCATCATTTTTTTCAATTTCATTCGGGTAGTCTATTTATATGCTAAAAGATAGATGTCTGTTCTCTGGCAGTTATGAAAGGAAAACATAAGATTTTAATAGCTTTAAAGTTTTTGAACTTTTATCTTCGTGGAGTAGTTTGTTTTCAAATGTAGGCCTCTGTGTTGTGAGCCATACTTCAAGTGCTCCTCAGATTACAACATGACCTGTTCTTCTGGGTTATCTTCTGCTAAGCATGAGCCAAAAGTTAGAAATTTTCTGGCCAACTGCCACTTTTTAGAGTACTCTGGAGTGTCTGGGAGGATGTTAGGCATAATGAACTTGCAGGAAGGCAAAGAGGATTGGGTGCTGAGTCCACACACATGCTTCAGGACTTGGTTCAATGTGCACTCATGGCGAAGGCAGCTTGGCCTCTCTGTGACCTCCAGCAGAGAAGCAGGCTAAAGTCACAATTTGTTTCTGTCTGTCATGGCTGAACTCTTTTTTAAAATTATATCTTTATTACCCATAATTAGATACACTGGATGAGCAAGTAATGTGTTGGTGTCCCCAATTCCCTGATTTCCCTCCTCCCTGTCCCAAATCAGATGGATATCCTTCTCTGTGGGCAAATTGGATCAGTCCATGGGACAGGGGGTTATGGATAGCCTAGGAATCAACCCGGTTCCACCCTCTCTTTGTATGTTGTTACTGAGGGGGGCATTGTGTTACTGAGGGGGGGGCAATGTTTCATGGCTGAACTCTTATTCCAGTGAGGTTTGTACTGTGATTATTTGTATAGATCTGTCTTATTTAAACCCTTCAAGATTGTGAACTCTTCAAGAACTGAGAACTATGAGTCTATCATAGTTTTGTCCTGTGTGCAACCAACAATTAGCTGCTCAACACAAAAGACATTGCCTTTGCTTTTAGAGATCTTATAATCATGTCATATCATGATATAGTTAATGCTCTTAGTTCTGGGAGGGATCTCTAAGAAGACATTATTTGGCTCCATCGGGGAGAGATAAGAAAAAGAGAAGATATTTTATATAATATCTTCATAGATATTATAGGGAGGATCATCTGGGTCTTTTTGGATGGATAGAAGATTGTCACATGGAGGGTAGTAAGATGAACTGTAGGTGTAAGGCCCATAAGAAGGCAGAGAGAGAAACTAGTGCTAAGCTAGGCAATTCTAGACATTACCTGTTACACCTTTAGTCATTACCATCAGCATACTTTTGATGAGGAGACAAGTAAGGTTCAGAAAGAATGAGTTACTCTGGACTAGTCTTTAGAGGGTCGACAAATGTCATTGTGAAGGCACAGCTGTCTTTTTTCTGTCAAGAGGTCTGGTGTGTTTACAATATTAGTCCTATGGGGAGCTAGGAGAAATGAGGTGGAGTAAGCAGCCCAGACATCCCACCTCACAGGATTTAGAATTTTTCTTGTATACAACTTGGGGAAGCCAGAAGATGCTGTGAATTTGGAGGGTGACTTTACTGAACTTAAAACACTTCTGGCAGAGGGGAAAAGACAGCATAAGTAAGCATGTGATACATTAGGCAGTTGTGAAAATTTAGGCAAGACATGTGAGGGCCTGTGCCAGGTGATCATGGCAGAGGTGGGCCTGGATGCCAGCCAATTTTCACATGAAAAAAGGCAAGGTTACAAATGCGACAACAGGAACAGGAAACAGCATAGCAGGTGCTTGACTGAAGGGGAGTTCTTAAATTTTGAAAATGTTCAACCATCCATCTATCCATCTTTCGTAAAATATATATTCATACATCCTTTCATTCTCTGCTTTGATTCATGAAGGATTTGATCAAGCAAAGATTGAGATTTTGTTTGGCAATGTTAATGACAATGTATTCAAAACGGGCCAGAGTAAGAATCAAATATGCACTGTGATTTCCCATGCACTGATGAGAAATAAGGCAAAAGTCTCTGGATATCAGACTATTTCTGGCAACAAAGGTAAAGCTGCGTAGCTGCAGCTGCAGACATCTCCCTCCTCTGTATTCTCTCTCCCACTGTTCTGCAGTGCAGAGGTGAGCCTCGTGCAGACACCAACCTGACCCTCTCAAGGCTCAGGTCGATAAAGCAGAGAGGGTCGAGCTATTCTTGGTCTCCTGAGAGCACTGCTGAGGAGGGCTCATTCTGGCGATCAGAAAGATGCTTGAACCACAGAGGAAGATAGTTGTCTTGGACTGAGAGTCTGCAGTTGTGAGAAGAGCTGAGAAGAGCTTTCAAAGAAGCCACAAAGGGAGGGACAATGAATACAGTATGCAAAGTTCCTGCTGGGAGCCAAAGGAACCTTCAAGAGTCCTTGCCTGGAAAAAGAGAGAAGGTAATCTTAAACGCAGTCCCCACCAGGGACCTGCCACATGATAAAGTCCACACAAAGACTTCGGAAGGAAAAGAACAAAGCAGATGGAATCTCTCTGGGCAATCACTCACTCTCCATCAGTTCCCCTGGCTTGGATTGCAGCTCCTTCTCAGTGTTGTTTGTGTTGGGTTCTTTAACTAACTTGGACTAGATGGTAGATGTTGAAGGAGGAATTGGCATGCTCAGTACTGGGATAATGGGACCTACAAGAATATGATGCAGAAAAGAACTCACGGGAAATTCTACCTATACTTTCTGAAACTAGGGAGGAGGCTGGCGATTGCTTAAGTGGTGGGGAAAGTGGACCCGAGGGACCACAGAGCTACTCGACTCAGGAGTTAAGATGTGGTACACGTGCTCTGTAAGGCCTGAGAGTTGTTTTGCTAGGAAAACAATGCTGAGGAATGAGAAACACAATTTTATATGCTCAGTCTGTCATCCATTTTCAATCATGAGGAGGTACAATGTCAATATTGATACAGGCAAGGGAAATTGGGTATGTAATTATAGGTCAATATGAAGCTATGTTTCTTAATTTTTATTAACATCATAGAGAACATATTTCTCTCTCTCTTCTGTACCTCTATTTGGATAAACACAAGTTTTTTTTAATTTTTATTTTTTTGTGTGTGAAATTACTATTTTGATTTAGTCTTTGGTTCTGATACTTGCCTTAGGGGAAAGCTTATTTAAACCCAAGTTTTATGTTCAATTAATAGAATCTTAAACTTGATATATGAATTAACTATATGGGACGAACATGATAATACATGACCGAAATGAACTAATAACCAAAAAATCTTTCAAATAATTGATCAAGGCAAATACACTTCCCTATCATTTTGATGAAAAGATATAAAACAATGTGGTTAATATTACCAAAGCTTCCTAAAATGTTAAGGGTAAACTTACCTCTACTTATGATGTGATCAAAAAGAAAAAAAAAGTTGAATTTTTGAAGGGGGAAATTAATAAATTTCATAGTAATTCTTGTGTGCAATAATTATAGAGCCCTGGGGCTAGAACTAACCTCTTTCTTCCATTTCTAGATTGACTGTTCTAAATAATCCTAGAATTCCCCCTGCCCCCCCATAAAGCAATTTCACATTTCCTATCCATTTTCAATACTCTTTATTGTGAGGTATTAAATCAATCAAAGTGAAAAAGAAAGACCCTCTTTAAGGCATTGCCAGCATGGTTGAGATGTGGCAGTTACATAGTTATTTATTGTCTTAAAGGTCAATCATATCAGACAATACAAAAAAGATGTAAGGAAAATATTTTGATTCAATTTTATAGAAATATAAAAAACATTTCTTGCATATTGATCCAATAATAAAGCAAAGTGTGGAAAGAAGTCATCTGACTTACCCAATTCTATAAAGGAAACAGGCTACCTCTGCTTATTTCAGTGGGGAAGAAGCTGACAAGTAAGGTGACAATTTCATGTTTGTCACTGTTATGTTATAAAACCAGACCAGCTTGCAGCTACTAAAATAGCAAGTGACCTTCGGCATCTCTGATTTCAACCACTCAGCGGGTTTTTTTCTACCAAAGTGGCTTATTTTAGCTCTCCAAAGGCTACAGTGTCTCAGACAGGCTTGCACGGTGGCTTCATTAGAATCTCACATTGAGAGGGGGAGTTGGGCATATCTTTAAAATCTGCTGCTATCAGGGTCAATATCAAGAGCACCCCCTGCCCAACTGCATTGAGGAGAGAAGGCTGAGATTCAGAGCTCTCTAGAGCTCTCCAAAGGGATGTATCTGAACTGCCCAACTTCCTCTTCTGGATAGTTTCCTCTTTTCATTTTCTTCCACAAGGGTTTTTTTTTTAAAAATAAATACTTGAAAATATTCTTCCTAAATGACTACATTCCTCCTCAATCTAAATGATTAATGAAACTTTAACTTGTCACTGGATGCTGAGTACTCTGCTTAGTTTAGAGAACTGCTTAGGGATTCACGTTGAGTTAAGGCTAAGCTATCTCTAGGGACTTGCTCAGGTGTGTTTTAAGTGCCTGCCCACATCAGGGTTTCATAGCTTCAAGGTTCAGACTTCATGCTCTGGTGTCGTAACTGCAATATTTTAAACCAATTGTTTGAAAAGTGAAACATTTTACCAAATGACATTTTACTTTTCTGACAGTGGATCAACAGTTTTATGTTTTCTTTCATTAAGTAGAACATTTCTAGTGGTTTCTTACTGGTGACGTCAGAGGAGACAATGGCATGGAGATACCTTTCTGGTTGTTTGAATTTCTATTCAGTGAATAGAACTTTTAGCATAAATAAAATTCTGGTGTGAGAATTAAATCTTCAATAACATTTAAGCCTAAAATTGCCATTGATTAGTGAACCATTGGACTCTCATGAAGCAGTAGATTTGGCATTATGGTTTTTGAATTCTTTCAAGTAGGACCTGGCTGCCTTAGCCTGTGAGTTATTTGCTGGTTTGGTTCATTGTCCAGCCTTCATTACTTTCACTCCAAAGAATCAGAATAGATCTTACTTTGCTTTCAGTGCAAGTCCTGTTGTAAACTCTTATATCAGACAATGACATAATTGATTTTTACTTCTACAGATTGGCACCAAAATTTTTCATTGTGTGTCAGAAAAAAAACACATTAACAAAATATGATTAGATTATTAAGTTAAAAAGTGCAGAGAACATAATAAAACAAGTTCAATAAAATGTGAAGTAGAAAACAATGGAATAAATCAGATTAATGCAAGCAGTAATATAATTTGCAAAAACTGAAAAAAACAGGTAAGTAGAACTTTCTCTAATTTCAGAAAGGCCATGGAAATCCGCATTTTACTAGAAGGTGAGAAGATAGGAAATAAAACAGAAGAATAAAAGAACCCATATTTGTATTTAAACAGAATGTCTTCAAAAGGAAGAAAGCATCACATGTGATAAAAACAAGCTACCTAAGAGGAGCTTCTTAATTGCTGCCCAGCAGAAGGCTATTTGGGATCATGGATGTTTGTTTTATTGCAATAGTGCCTGTATAACTTTTGGGAAGTTACAGTTTCCTTTCTTGAAATTAGTTGACCAAATTAGAAAAGAATCTATTATGAAAACATTACATTTTAAAATTAACTTTCAAAGTAAAAGAACTCCTTCACAGAACAAAGTCAAGGATGAACATACTTCAGTGACCTACGACAGTCCGGTTTGGAGGGGTCATATTCTAAGATGGGAAGTCAGATGTACCCCCTTTCCCTCTTCCAGTTTGTACCTTTGGAAAAGTCGTTAGTTCCTTCCACAGAAGAGTTTGGTAACCACAATGTTTTCTAAGAGGAATGAGTATTTCTAAGGGAAATAAGAGACTGGTAACAGGGACATTTTGTTTGAGAAGCAGGGCAAACTTGTTCTGTTTGACTTATATAGGAGATAGCTTACAGACCTATAGAGGGACAGGCATAGCTTTATAGTGTACGTGAAAATTCTGACATGACAGACACAATAGTGTACCCTTCAAATCCCATTTACTCCCTTTAAAAACTTCACCTCTGAGTGCTTTGGAATGCTGTTTTCTAACCACGAAGTGGCCATTGCATTCATAACCCCACAGAGGCTATCATTACCTACACAATATTGGGTTCATGTCATGGGTAGTGGAGAAGGGACTCTCCACACACACAGACACACAGACACACAGACACACAGACACACACACACATACTAAAGCAGAAGAGGGACTAGTTGGACTGTTAGAATAAGGGGTTCCTCAAGGCATGGTGCACTCGCCTTTAATTCCAGCACTTGGGAGGCAAAGGCAGGAGGAGCACCAGAGTTCTAGACCTCCCTGAGATCACATAGTGTATTCCAGGCCAGCCTGGACTAGAGTGAGACCCTATCTTGAAAACCCAAACACAAACAAACAAAAAACAAAGAAGGGGTTCTATGTAAAGGGGATGAGGGAGGGAGAGCAGGAGAAGGTAGGTAGAGGATTATGATTAAAATACATTATATACATGTATTAAAACTGTAAGAAAAAGCTAAGAAAATAAAAACAAAAGCCAAACCCTGTGTGGTAGTTTGGATGCCCACCAATAGATTCAAGTGTTTATTAAAGCTTGTAATTTGTCTTTAGCCAGAAGGTGCCTGGCCAGATCCTAGGCTCCAGCCCTAAGGTGTTTCTGGAGCAGATCTGGAATTCCAGTGGTACATATAGAAAGAGTAGTCTGAGCTCAAGCCTGGAGTTTCTGCAGCTTGCAGTTTGAGTATACTTGCCTTGCTTTTGGAGTTGCTTGTGATGGGTTTCTGATTTCTCTCTCTGCTTGGATCAGTGAAAGGGGGCCTGCCTCTTTCACCATTATGGAACTTCCCCTGGATCTATAACTTTAATAAATTCTTTCCTCCCATAACTGTGCCTGGTTTGGAGGTACATCCCAGCAGTGTGTGGCTGACTATGACATTCTGTACCTCCCCGACACTGCCCAGAGGACAGTTACAACTCACAGATGATAAAAGCTAATTATAACAATTGCTTATGGCCATCACTAGGATTGGTATTTACTATTTGAATTTTGTTGACATATGGATTGATTTTTAATTTGAACAGAAGAAATTCCTCTCAATTCACAGTTTTGGGTGTTTAATCAATGTATTTCTGACCTTCAGGGAGAAATAATTTGGAGGTCATTTAAAAATATTTTTATTTATTTGCAAGCAGAGACAGAGAGAAAGACAGAGAGATAATGGGTGTGCTAGGGAATTCAGCCACTGCAAACAAGCTCCAGATGCATGCACCACTTTGTGCATCTCAGTTTACATGGCTACTGGGGAATCAAACTCAAGCCTTTAGGTTTTGCAGGCAAGGCCTTAACTGCTGAGCCATCTCTCCAGCTCTGGTGGTCATTTTTGCATTTTCAAACACTTAACCTAAGTTCTAAAAAAAAGCACCTTGATTATTTAAATCATTTATTTAATTAGTTGAGAATAAATGTTTCATAAGTAGTCCAGAACAAATCTGTCCAAAGCTTTTTAGAGCAGACTGCCTGAAAACCATGCAAGTAGCTCTTCTCCTTGGGCCTCCTAAGCTAGGGCTTGATTTCAAATAGTGAATTTGCTCTCCTCAGTGTTGAGGGTATATTGTCAAAGGAAGGCTTATGTCCAAAAATAAAACAAACAAAACAACCATCTGGAAACATCTCTCCCAGGTTTCTCCACATTTGAAAGCATCACAGAGATAAAGCCTGCTCTCATGAGCATAGAGCCTGTCAAAAGATGGCTGCATGCTCAGCTGCTGACCTAATGTGCATTGACCTCCATCATGCTGTTCAGTTGTCATCTTTGCTCCCAGGGCCAATGTGTTATTTTAACCTTAACTAGTGCTTCCAAGAGTGGGTGCTTTAACATTCAGAGAACTGAGAGTCAAGGTCAAGGCAGCCACGGGGTGACAGTTTGGCTTACCTACAGCATAATATTTTGAAATGCAATTCTTTCAAAATGTCATTGAAAGCTGTTTCCAAGGTCATCTGTAAGTACTAACATTCTCCTCTATAAGCCAAGGTAGAATAGACCTCCTCAAATCTTTTTTTTTCATATTGAAGAATATTTCCTATCTATGATGGCTTTTGAAATTGAGTGTATAAAACAGAATTGGCTTTCCAATAGCCTCTCAATCTTTCTCTCTCTCTCTCTCTCTCTCTCTCTCTCTCTCTTTCTCTCTCTCTCTCTGTGTGTGTGCTGACAGATTTTAGAATCTTCTTATGAAGTTCTGAATCGTGAGTCGAAAATTAATCCCAAACTAGTATCTCTAGGAGAATTCTACTGAGGAAGATCAATTTTGCACATTTTCATCTCAAAATAGAAAAGGTGCCTTAGAAGATTTCCTTAATCTAGCCATGCTAGCATGTTAGGAAAGCTGTATTAACAGGGGTGTAAGCATATAGTGGCTTGTATGAACTAACACTGTAGATTGATATGTATGTTTATATAAGCTTGAATTGAGCATATATGTGTAAGACTCTGTGGTGTAAATGGTCTTTATATTTGTTTAGCACTTTTCTAAACACAACATGGCTTGTATACATTTTACCATTTACTCCAGTTGTGAGAAGTCACATCCCTGAATATGACAGGAGAGTGACTGTAGGTAATTTTATGTCAGCTTTGGGGAAATTATTAAAGAATAACCAGAAAGATGGATCTGAGTAACCACGGAAAAGAACTGTAGAGTCCTTTGACATAGGTACCCTCTGGAATAATCCATGGCCAGGCATGGCACACTCAAAAGTTTACAGCAAATGGAGTTGATTAGCTCAGTTGCCATACTCAGAGAACTCTTGAGATAGAAGATAGGGAGAGCTGTTGAATGAAGCTGACTTTGGGAGATAAAGGACAAAATGACATGAAAATTTCAGAGGACTCAAGCACATCCTTTCCAGTAAGGGGGTGACCCTAGAGGCTGGCTTCTTATAGTAAGAACAGGCTTCTGGTAAATGATAACATGCTTCGTTTTCCCTAGAGGTGATCAGGTTCAGGTTCCTGTGGGCCCATGAGGGCAAGTGATTTCTCCTGAAGCTGCATGGTGCATTCTGAAGCTCACTCTGAGCTTTGATTTTTGTAAACAGGGAGTGGCTTGGTATTGACCCCTTGTTTTCCTTGACTTTTATTCAATGTGATTTACTAAGTTATGTGTTTTGGGGTAGGGTGGCTATGATTTCATAGTGGTTACCAACTGTAATTGACAGGGCATACTACACCCAGAGAAATCCCTGCATAATTTTGTCCCACTCCCTGGGAAGAAGCTTGCTAGCTGCAGACAAGTTCCTCAGCACTATTGGGACTGCACAGTGGCCAACAGTCCCCTCCTCAGCACAGCTGAAACAATGGGGATGTTTGTGTGGATTACCAAAGCTCTCCAGGGACTGAGAAAACCGTAATCCTTCCAGGTCATTTAGTCCAACTGCCTTATTTTCAGAGGGTGAGGCTGTGAGCTTCATGAACAAGCCCACACAACCAGTGTGTGGATCTAGGCCTCCAATGCAAGTGAACTGTCCCTAAGATGCCTGTGTTGGACTGAGAGAAGGGAAGTTTGCAGATGTCTTCCTTCCAAACAAAAAAGGAAATATTAAGACCACTGGATCTTCCTTTCCTCAGACTGGAGGAATTGTTTCTCTCACTAACTTAGTCTGCTATTTGCTTTAATGACCCATTCCACAGTTTGTCTCAATTTAGATGTCTGTTTGTGTGTGTCATTGGTGTGATACAGAAATAGGTAGTTAAATATGCATAATAGTTTAGGCAGCTATAAAATATTTATTTACAAAAGGATATATCATTTGAAAAGTAGCTTTAAGTTTATAGCATCTTCTTGGGATCCTCAACAATTAAAATTGAAACATCATCAAATTTTAGAGAAATTTTGCCAAATAAAACACCACTAGTAATATCTTTCGTATTTCCTTTGCAGCCTTAACAGTACATGACAGACTAATTCCATCAGGCCAACCTTGTTGTGTGGTCTCCTCTATCTGTTCACCCAAATATGGCTTATGTAGTAGTAGATGCATTTCAAGTGAGATTATTTCTATTTTTGATAATTAAAATTTCAGACTTCACGAACCAAACACAAAAGGAATATGAAAATTAATCTGTGTTAGCACAGTATGGAAACAATGAAATCAGTGAGTTTGTATTCTTTGTATGTGTCTAGAGGGGAAAATTCCACAGCAAAACACCAAACCCAGGTGATGTGTGTAGAAGGCAGTGTATCCCCTTTGCATCACAGCTAATTTGAGGATTTTTTTTTCCTTTTTTTAAGAAATATGTTGGCTCTTTGAATTGTCTTGTTGTCTGGTACTGCCTGAATGCATTGTCAATCACCTTTCAGCTTAAATGAGCTTTCATTAAGGCTATTATCCCTGCAGTATCTGCAAACCCTTGGAGGCCTATCGTGGAGGCAAAACCACCAGGTTCTACTTTCTTTCTGCTTCTGTTTATTTGCTGAGAAACCTGTGCCTAGTTTCCTCTCTCTCCCTAACACTGCAATATTTTATTCCCAAAGACATAACACATCCATCATGCCAGCTCAAAGTGAATTTCCAGCCAAGCCCTGTTAATACAGCTGCCTAAATATTAATTTGTGGCTTACTTCTATCCCTTCCTTATTTCACGGCTTCTTTTTCAGTTGGGATTTTGAAAAGCCCAAGGATAAAATTCTGAATTGTTTCATGTTGTTTCTGTTCTCTTAATTCTGTTTTGCTTTCTATTCTCCAAATTCTGGGAATAAACCTTTCCTGATTAGTAAGGGGGCTCAGAATAACCAATGTCCACTATCTCTCACACCTCCAGAAAAGTGTGGACACTTTATAAGCAGGATCATCCAGGATTCACGTGCCTGAACACACACACACACACACACACACACACACACACACACACACACACACACTTATGCAACATACACACACACACTCACACACATGCATGCACACTTGCACACACAGACATGCATGTACACTCATGCACACACACACTCGCATACACACTTTTCAGCACTGGGGATGGATCTTTTGATCTCTTGGGTACTAGGCTAGTGCTCTGCCAGTCTATGACATCTGGAATTGTAATTACTTATTTTGCTATATGTCTCTTACAAGGGGAAGGTAGAAACCATATTGTGCTTGTCTTGAGTGTCTGAACATTTCAAAAAGAATTCTTTGAAGGCATACAAAGAAGTCTAGGGAAGCAAAATGAATTACTTGTTAAAACTAAGCTTCACTGCTCAACTAACTCCACCCTAGGACATTCACTCATGTTTCTGCCCCTTGCTTTCATCATCTGCACAGTCCATGGCTCCCTCACTGCTGACCCGGGATTGGTGTGACCCTTATGCTGATTAAAATGCATGAAGCAGCATTTTGCGTTTCATTCCATACAGAAACCAGTATTGTTGGGATCCATTACACAGGAAGGCGGAGTTCCTTTGGCACAAGTGTTTAAAAGACAAACTTGTTTTATAATATTCATGCAACCAACTTTTGGCAATCTGTATGCAGTCACTCATGTTATAATTCATGGATAAGTTTTTACTAAAAATTTCAGAATGGCAAGACCTTGTTCTATATAGACCAATGTAGAAATTGATCCTAGAAGGTGTGCTTTTAAGATAATGCAATCCCAGCAGAATCACCTGGTTGTACATGTTTTGTTGTTCTCTCAGAAAGCAGAGGAAGCAGATCAGAATTTTCTAGTAGCCAAGAGAGACATTCAAAATTTCCTTGGTGTTATGGAGCCTTGAATTCACTAATTTGAACTGTGGCTAAGCTCAAAAGTTCTGTTTTGTATGCAGAGGGTTTTTCTATGATTGTGTGGCACCAAACACACTGGTTCAGTTGTCTGCTAATCTCATCAGGTCAAAATGTCAGCAAGGGAGCTAGAAGCTCTCGTTTGTGCCAGCTTGAGGCATGCCAGGCTGGTTGGTAATAAACACCAACTATGCTTTTCTGTGGCAATGACAATTAGCTTATGTGTGGTTCCCATTCTCTCATACAAAGAAATATTCTCGAATGGTTAAAAGAATGGGGTTTAATGATACTCAGACCTGGGATCAACTTTGTTCTTTTAATTATAATTTTTATTAGTGTGCTAAAGTCTATTTCTGCTTCCTTTCCCTCCTCTTTCCCCTGACGCCTCTTTCCCCCATGTCCTCTCCTTGACACACCTTCGTATTGGTGTTCATGGTACAAGGGTCCATTCATCCACACCACTGTTTCTCATGACCTTTAGCTTCTCTTTCATGGTCTCCCTTCCAGTGTTATAAACTGTATCCATTCTAACACACCCTAATTATACACATAAAATATGAAAAGTTAAGATCCATATATACGAGAGACATGCAATTTTTGTCTTTTCTGGGCCTGGGTTATATCACTAGGTATAATCTTTTCCAGTTCAATCCATTTATTCCTACTAATTTCATTATTTAACTTTTATTTACAGATGTATAACATTCCATTGCGTATATGAACCACATTTTTCATTAGCCAGTCATCCATTTATAGAGATCTAAGATGACTCCATTTCCTAGTTATTGTGAATAGAATAGCAATGAACATGGACGTACAAGCATCTCTGTGGTAGGATATAGAGTTGTTTGGTAAGTTTGTTCTTTGGCTTTACTAAATTATGTGACTTCTGAACCTCAACGTTTTCATCTGTAACATGAATATGTAAATATATATCAAGAATACTAAGATTACCATGAGAACTAAGTATAGGACAGCACTTAGTATAATGGGTATTCAATAAATCTAACCATATTGCCTATAGTAGCTAGTGATCTTATTAAATAATAATTAGAATATCAATCATAATATTGCTACTTTAATGAGTGTTTGTGCACGTGTGTGTATGTGTGTGTATCTGTGTGTGTGTGTGTGTGTGTGTGTGTGCATATTTGTGCATGTGGAGGCCAGAGGACAACCTTGAGTGCTGTTCTCAGGAATGCCATCCACCTTAAAAAAATCTTTTAAAAAATTTTATTTATTTATTTGTAAGCAGAGAGAGATAGAGAGAAGAGAGACAGAAAGAAAGAATGGATGGGCCAGGGCCTCCAGCCACTGGAAACAAACTCCAGATGCATGCACCATTCTGTGCATCTGGCTTTACATAGGTACTGGGGAATCAAACTCTGGTCCTTAGGCTTTGTAGGCAAGCATCTTTAACTGCTGAACTATCTTCCCAGCCCTTAAAATAAATCTTATTTGAGACAAGGTCTTTCACTGGTCTAGAGCTTTCTGATTAGGCTGGACTGGCTGGCCCGTGAGCCCCACGGATCCTCCTGGCTCTGCCTCCCCAGTACTGTGATTCTAAGTAGACACCATCTTGGTCAGTGTTTTTGTGTGGGTCTTCACATTTGCACAGCAAGCACTTTAACAAAGGAGCTATCTCCAAGCATATTATTAATGATACTTCTTACACATTACAGCTAATATCCTAATTCAGTTATCCCTCTTACACATCACACACACACACACTCACACTCACACACATTTAAGCACTATTATTGGCCCAGGTTTCTATAGCTCTGTCTCACAAAGGCTAAGGACTTTGCCTAAGAGAAAAGGCAGTTTGGCTGGGAACCAGAGCCCTAACCACCTGCAGTGATACGGCTAGAGACTTGGGGTTGCAGCGTACTGAGTGCCAAGCTATTGGACAGAGCAGGCAAAACAATACATCACATTGTTTTGGTCTTGTAACCACTGGTACCTAGAGTCTAGTTAGAGGACAAAAACCCCATCTTAGTGCCCACTAGGTGGCATTGCTGTTTTATCAAATTTAAACCTAGCCAATCTGTAGGCTCAGAAGTCTGCTAAATTTGAGAGCAGTCACAGGTCAATCTAATTGCCCCATTAAAGTCTGATAAAAATTTAGACTATATATAGAAATCTGGAAAGACCATGCATATCTCACATAATTAAGGAAGAAGTTGCTAGTTCTTTTTGGTGTCTAGAGAAAGACGACCTGGATAAAGTCCCAGATGACCCAGTCTGGTTCTATCTGTTCAGGAACAGAGAGGGAAAGTGGCTAACCCACAGTAAACCCAGCCCATGGTTTTGCCTGCAATTCTGTTTTCATGGTACTTTCTGCTGGTGATGCTTCATAAAGAAACTATGGTTTTTGAACACTTAGAAGACTTCCTTTTTTTCCTGTGGGAAACAGCTGATTGCCCAACAGTTGTTTGTATTTCATTCAGATTTAATGTATTCCAAATCAAATATATTCCCAATCAATAGTAGATTTGGGAACTTCAATATTATGTAGTCTCCTCCTCTTCCTCCTCCTCCTCCTCCTCCTCCTCCTCCTCCTCCTCCTCCTCCTCCTCCTTCTTCTTCTTCTTCTTCTTCTTGGCATATCTTCTTGGGAAGCTTGAGTGCTTCCACTTAAAGAAAGACTATCTGTATTAGTTGTGAAAATAGTAAGCAAAAGGTTGATGGAGTCAGATTGCCTGGCGTGGCCACTCGTTCTCTTAGAGAATAGCCCTAGGTTCCTGTGAAGTTGGAATACTATCTATGGGCTTCTGTTTCTGCAGGAATATTGGAATAACAGCTTTCTTTATCTTTTAAATAAATTTTTTTAATCTTTTAAATAAATCTTTTTAAAGTTTTCTGTGAAAACTAAAGGCTTGTAAAATGCCTGTGGTATAGTAAGGACATGTATTAGGGTAACAGTAACATTTTTTTTGTTGTTATAGCTATTTTTGTTTCTTGGTTTTAAAAGTTATTATGGGTGCTTTGTCAAGACATTTACATGATTAACAGTTAAAAAAGAAAATAACATTTCAGGGTTATCACTATGCAAAATTGCTTCTTCCTCAACCAAGTAGCATAAGTAGCCAAGAATATGATGCTAAATTTTTCTAAAAACACTTATGGGCTTTAGGTACCTATGTGAAGGTGACTTAACACATGACATCTGAATATTAATATTTAAGATTATTGGACATTTTCCTAGTGTTGTAATTCCTACAACATTTCTATGACCTACATGTCCTACTTTCTTCTTTTTAAAGATTAGAAAACCAGGATTGAGCAACTTGCTGCAGTTCCCACCACAAACCACAGCGTAAGATCTGAACTCTTACCCTAGAGGCTCTTGCCACCATTGTCGGTCTAACTTTTTCAGTCTGTGACAGACATGCAACTCTGGTACCCAGGCAGGAAATGTGTTACACTTACATCAATATTTTTGTGGCAGTTCACTAAACAGATCAACTGGTGTCATGGTTTGATCCAGGTGTCCCCCATAAACAAATGAATGTGTTCTGAATGATCGATCCTCAGCTGATGGCAGTTTGAGTTTTACAACCTCGATGGAGCTGTGTTGTTTGGGGAGGGCTTATGGGGTTATAAGGCAGCTTCCCCTTGCCAGTGTTTGGCACACCTTCCTGCCGCTGTTTGCAGTGCTGTGGCGGAGGTGATGTCCACCCTTCTGCTCATGCCATCATTTTCCCTCCCAGGATGGAGTCTCCCCTTGAGTCCATAAGCCAAATAAACCCATTCCTCCACAAGCCGCTTTTGCTTGGGTTCTTTTTGCACAGCAACTAGAGAGCTGACTGTAACAACTGGTTAAACTGGTTAGACAGGTGAGACTTCTGAGTTTAACCTAGTAAAACAAAGTCATGTCAGGTCAAAAGAGAGCATCTTGCCTGTGATAGGATGTCCCCCCTTGAGATCACCCCAGATCTAAGGAACTGAAGGGTGTGTCCCAAGAGATGATTGGGTTGCTGAGGCTTTCATGTCTGTGACTCACTCACTTGTCACCCTGTGTTCTGCAGCATTCCATACCATACATTTCATTGCTGCGATTCAGATTCTCATATGAAATTCTTGAATTTAGATTTTCAAATTCTTAGCCATCTCCTGATATACTTGCTGTCTTTATGAAGAAGGAAGCTGAGATGCTTTTTTTTCTCAAAGTATGGCCCCTTGTATTTCTGAGGGACACACAGTAGGCCATGCTCATTGGGTCATGCCGTAAGGTGTCTACTTCACTTTGAATAACATTACTTTGGATAGCACTGAAATTACCCTGTTCCTACCAACATTTTTCATTCAATGAGAACCCAAGTTCAACAGATAGCATCTGTCCTTTCCTTAAAGAAAGCATGTTTCTATTTTGAATTTCTTCTTTCCTTCTTTACTTGAAATAAACTTTTGTGCAGCAAGGGACTAATGAGATTTATTAGAACATATTTTAAAAATCTTTGATTTTCTCAGTAGAAATCATGCATGCAATTAAGTTAGTTTTGATCTAAGAAATGATTCCACTACATAGGATTAAGGCACTTTTAAGGGAAAACACCCAACAGAAAAACTTGGAGAAGACTTGTACTTACCAATCTCAGTCATCGTTATCCCTGGAGCTAACTGCCCGTTGTTGAAAGAGCTATAGGTAAACAAGTTGGGTACGGAGGTGAGGTCATAGATAGGTTCTTGCTTTATCTGTTTGATTCCAGTCATGTCCAGTCCTGACTGATCGGGAGATGGCTGGCCAGAATCGATGTTGTAATAACCCTCAGTCTTGGGCAGGTCAATGCCATGGCCGTTGGCGTACGTTCCGCTGGCATCGGTGCTCAGGCTGCTCAGACCATTGCTGAGGCCACCGCTGTACACCCTGGCCAGGGCCTCGGCCTCCCCGCTCTGCTGCTGCCGCTGCTCCTGCAGCCGCTGCTGGTGCTTCTGCACCTCAGCGTACAGGCTGTCCCTCTGCTTCTTGGACATCCTGCCGAACTTCACAGCTGGGCCAGAGAGAAAAGCAAGAGACAAGAGTGTGGTTCCCGTTCTTACCGGACATCTCACATCACATGTGTATTTGTCCCTTTAATATCAAGTAGGCAAACTCCCAGCTCTGCAATTCAGGGCTCCATTCATTTTGGCAAAGGTTCTATTTGGAGAGTGTCTTTACTGCTTTACATACCAGTGAGAAGAAAACCTTGGATCTGTTTTGTCTCTGAAACTCATGTCAGAGAGGGTCAACTTAGAAGAAAAGGGTTATTGAGGCTCAGTTTTAAGTGCATCTGTGCCTGGTAAGGTGTGCTCATTACTTCTGGGCTTGGGAGGCAGCATAGTGTGTTGGGGGAATATGTGCAGAGTAACCCATTGAGCTCATGGTGAGGCAGAAGAAGAAAGAAGAAGAGGCTGAGGTTCATTTATCTCTTTAAAAGCCACACTCCCAATGACCCAAGGACTCTTTCTAGGTGCCACCTCCAGGAGATTCCATAACCTCCCAGTAGAGCCAACATGGGAACCAAACCTTTTGCATATGGGCCTTTGAGGGACATTTAAGATTTAAACTATAGCAAAAGATAGAAAGAAATGTCAAACTATGGATTTGTCATTGTCATGAACTTAGGGCACATATTTGCTTGTGTTTTAATTTGAATAAAGCACCAGATAGGAAATGTAAAGCAACCACAATCAGTTCCTGCTATGAAATGCCCACAGATGCACACTACTAACTTTCTTCCCTAAGCATTTTCTGGGGAAAAACACCATTGTTGCACTTTTAGACTTATTTTATAAGGAGGGTTTTGAGTAGCTCCAAGGATGCAGGGCAGAGTGAAAACCACAGTTGCACATACACATCATTTGTCTTCAGCTGGATTTTGGGAGCAAATGATAAAGAGTTTTACAAACTAAAAACTGTGTACATCTGAGGCAAGTGAGACAATAGGAATCACCTTTCCTCATCCTACCATCTTCACATTTTATTTTTTCCATTTTTTCTCCAGCCAAACCAGATATTCTGTGGGAAATGGAGAAAGAGGGTTTGCAAGATTCTGGAATAATATAAAGAGAATGTTCATGTCCATGCTTTCTTAATTTGCATAGCAAATCTCCTGAAAAATTGACAATTTTTTTTCATAAGTTGTCAAGAGCCTTTCCAGCATGTGAACATCCTGGGCCCCAGGTCTGCCTAGTTGGGTTGTAGTCAATGTGCATTCTTTGGTCATGCTTACAGCGAGGTATCTATTTGAGTGGTTTCTCTCTTTTCTATGAGGGCAGTGTTCCCATTTCCTGTGGCTATCAGGATATCAGAGAATGTAGGAAGGAGGAGGTGGAGTGTAGAAACAGGTTTGGATCCTGGATTTATTCAGTAGGGCTGGAACACTCTGATATAGCTAAAGAGTGAAGGGTTAGGGACTCTCCAGCTTAGAGACCACAGAGCAGGTTCATGCTGTGAGGGAGTTGCCATATACTCTCTACAAGATTCTTGCTAATTCCTGTTCTGCTTGTATTGGGTGTAGAGCCTGTAATTGTATCTGAGCATGGGCTGTTGAAGATGGAGACCACACTTCTCAGTTCCCTCAGTGAGAGGTGTGGCTATGTGATTAAGTTCTGATGAGTAGGAAGTAAATGAGAGTGTTGCATATCCTTCCAAGCATAGGGGCATGCATTTCTCCTTCTTACTTGCTTGCTAGACTTAAGACATGAGAGCTAAACTTCAAGAATAGGAAATTTTGGTGCTGGAGAGATGGCTCAGTGGTTAAAGGATCTTGCTTGCAAAGACTGATGGCCCAAGTTTGATTAGAAATTCTGTTGAGCCAGGGTTTCAGCTTTACACTCCTTCCTCCAGTAAAACTGATACTTATTTTGGGAAAATTTATAGTATAAGGGAAAAAATTAAATCCAAAGAACTTTCTGACATATAAATAACTCATTATAAATACATTTGTTGTATTCATAGCTTCTCCTTAAGAAAAGCTACATGACTGCTGTATTTTCAAGTATTTGCTTTCTTCTTATCACTCCTATGGAGAGGAACAGTACATACCAAAAGTGTCTGCCTCTCTCAAGCCTGAATTATTCTGCTAATGACATTCACTTGACTATAGAGTCAGCCTCTTATTAAACTGCTACCTCTTAAAGAAACCGGCACAATTCTATATACGTTGCAAGTGCTTTATAAATATTCAGTGATGGAGCATTAACTCAGGGTATGCTCTTCACCCGCCTTTCAATCCCCCACTAGCAACCAACGATTTGATGCAAGAGCACCAGAAGACACTTCATTTTCATGTGGATTGTGGGATTCTAAGTGGAGTAGAAGTTTCCGGGGTAACTAAAAATTAAAGTCATTTCCCAGCTGAAGATTTCCATTTGTGGTGTTCTGATAATTGGGCATCCATGTTCGGTGTCAGGAGAATCTAGGTGGACAACTATCGTCTGTGGCTTCTGATAGTCATCATGGAAGTTATGATGTCTTCCTGTCTCAGGTCACCTGTGTTTATACATGCTGCTTACCAATTAGCCTGGTCTTAATGGATCTCCTTCAGCATCATATAGTCTCTTAAGTGATTTAAGCTTTGTTTCAGAATAGCCTTCGGGGAAGCATCACCTGAAAACCCCGAGGTAAGAAGAGGAAGACAGTCTTACCATCTCTTGACATTCCTAGGGCAAGACACTTCTGCAGTCGGCAGTGTTGGCAACGGTTCCTGTTGGTTCTGTCAATTAAACAGTTTCTCTGCCTTGGGCAGGAGTATGAGGCATTGTTCTGCTGACTCCTCCGGAAGAACCCCTAAAGGGGAACAGGGAAGGGAAGGCACAACATGAGAAGATAGGGACACCAGTACATACACTTATACATGTCTTTGGTGAACATCGCTTTGAATGCTTTATATGTGCTCTTGAGTAGAAAATCTAGGCTGTTTGCAGAAACACAAAGCCATCATCCACTGATTTGTTCACTTAATATTTACTGAAATCTTTATGAATTATGTGATTTTGTAGAGAAAACAATTTGTCCCCCCCCCAAAAAAAAAACCAGTAGGGAAAGAGTGGCAAAGAAATGTGTTACTGCTAAATGAAATATGACAGAATTTGATGGGGCCAATGAGACTAGGTTTGAATCAACTTTCTAAGGTGCTATATCTGAAAACAAAGTTCAAATTGGCCAGAATGTATCTGGAAACAAATTTTTTAAACATTATAATCAATTATATCGTTGAGAACAGGAAATGCTAAATACAACCTGTTCAAAAAGAAGCAAACAGTAGGTAACAACTGAACAAATGTTCCCTGGTATGCTTGGGCTCTCTTGGCACACAGAGTGAACCACAATTGGCCAAACACAACCCTCTAAATTGACATCCAAGTTTATTGTCATTTTTTATTATTTGGTACCACCTTCCTTTAGTGTTCTTATACCCCTCTATGTTGGGGAAAACAATTTTCTCCTTAGACCTGAAATTTCTCTGTGAGCCATTCATTTCCCCCATGTAATCATTTTCCCTAATCACTCCAGAGCAAAACAGTGAAGGTGGGAAGTTCTTAAGCAGAATGATGGTCTTTAATAGATGAAACACAGGAAAGATAACCCCCCAGCCTTGTCTCCTGGAAGTAGCAGGCCTCTAAGAGGCCTGCGAGAGAGCCGCTCACTTCTTTCAAACAGCCGTGTTTCCACAGGAGAACGGAGCAGGGCTTGAACTCAGAGGTGCGCTTGAAGTTGTCCCATTGGCCATAAGGTTTATGGTTCAATTTAACACAAAGTTATCATTAATTTAAAGAAAGACAGGATTGGTATTACTGATTCTCCTTGTGTTTTGGGTTCTCATGGCACTGTGGAGAAGGCTTTGCTGACCTGGAAGGCACCTCAGAATGGCTGTGACCAAGGATCTTGGGAAGAGTGTCCACTGGTTTTGTTGTCTAAGCTCCAGAAGGACTAGTTTCACCTCCATATTTCTGTGTATATTCCTTATGTACTGGACTCATGATTATAGAATGGGGCATCTGACTGTCCAGCTCCACTGGATTCATGGAGCCTCTTGAACAGGAATCACACCTAAATGCCTGGGGGTTGAAGTGACATGCTTCAGACAGCAGGAAAGCTGTCAGAAAGCAAGATCCCAGTGTCTTGGTTTTGATTAAAGATGACTTGAAATTTACATTTTTAGAAAGAATTGTGTGTGTGTGTTTATCTTTGGATACTAGAGTGCCACTTAGTGAAAGAGCTGGCAGAGAAGACTTCTGAAGTCACAGCTACCAGCCCTAATTTAAGGCCAATCTGACATTAATTAAGAATCTTTTTTTTTATTATCTGTTGCTCATTATTGCAAATGAGGTTTTTGGCATGAAAAAGAGATTCTGTTTCAAAATTTACTGAATGAATAGGAATTGGATAGTGTATGAGCTGCATTGGTGTTTTAAAAATGGGTTGTGGATGTTGATTCAAAAACAGTGTTCTGAAGACTCACAGGTGGCTTCTGAGTGTGCCGATACTGACATGTTATTCTGAGTGGGATTTCTGAGTTTTCTACTTAGAGAATAATGTAGCATATTTACAAATGTGGGTTTCTAAGAAATCAATAAGAATTGTGTGATGTATAGTCAGAGTGATTAAAACCTCAGAGTATGTTCATGGGAACTTTATAGTTTCATTGAAATGATGACAAGAGCCTAAATGCTGTTGTTCCTGCTGTTGACATGTTGGGTGATGTTTGTCCGGTATGCAAATGTTCTAGAAATTATTGTTCAAAACAGTTTTGTAACTTAACATGAAGATGTCTCACATTTTAAAATCAGCTATTTTCCAAACAGGGCTGATAAAATGAAATACCAAGCATGTCCACTGTGACATTTATCTAAAAACATGTTTAATGAATATCATGTAAAGTGGAACCCAACTCTTAAAGTTGCAGAACACTCCAGAGAAATGCCTTCGGTGGAGACGGATCTAATTCCAAAATTCCTAGAAAACTCTTTATCTACCTGTTCAGAGAAAATAATGATTTATTTAAGAACGGTAAAACAAATTACCAACTTATAACTTGCTTTATTGTTTCTTTGCTGTTATTGTTGTTTTATTGAGATAAGGCCATACTTTCACCCATTGTCACCTGGAGCCCAGCCTGGCCTCAATCTCATGGCCATCCTCTTACTTCAGCCTCCTGAGTGCCGGGATGAGAAGTGTGTACTACTGCACTCAGCTGAAGTATCCTTTTGATGGAAAAACAGTTGTGCTAAGGTAGTTGGTAGAGAATTTTGAATTACAGCTCTGCAGAGGACTGGCATCCAAGGGCCATCTCATAAGGGTCACATAAAGATGATCAGCCATCACCACTACATCAGACCAGTGTGCTCATCTTCCTCCTCTCCCATTCATTCCTTTTTCTCTTCTTTTCCTTTTCAATTTCAAGAATTGTATTTTTTGAGATTTATGAAGATGCTGTCAATTTTCTACACAGCATCTCTCCTTGACAGCTGTAATATGTTTCATCCTGTTTACATTTCAAAGTCTTTTAAGATTACTGTTGGATCTTAGACTCTGGCTATAAAACATCTTTAGTTTACTGAACTTAAATTAGTGATTTATTTTGCTCTCATGTTTGTTCAGAAACAATTGATTTTGCCCATAATTTGCCAGTATAATCACCATTCCCACCCCTGCCTGCTAGTAGCTGTATTTTCTTTGTTCAGGTTACACATGGTCCTTTAAAGTTCATTGTCAAGATGTTTTGATTGTCCCCTTTTAGATTCTTATTATTTCCTTCTTAAGGATTAATTTTAAAAATGTACTGTCAATTTCAAAATTCTCTTCTTTCAGATTAGGTTTACATTACCTATGAGTCCTCTGGCCCCACATTTTAGAAGCTATTTATTCAGAGTAACAAGTATGTCATTAGATTGGTGGAATCTGTCTGGAAGGGAATGCGGGACATAATGTGAAAAAAAATTAGTGGTGCTGACCAAATTTTTTTTCTATGTAGTCAAGTAACATAATCTTGCTTATAATTCAGGACCTCACTGAATGATGACGATGCTATGAAAGATGGTTTGGGATTGATTTCAGGGCCACTTTCACACCCCCTGCTTCCAATTCTCTTTATTTTTGAATGTGAGAATAAAGATTGGCCATATGCATGCTGCAACTGTTACCTTGATGTCCCCTATAGCTAAAAGATCATATATATACATATACATATATATCCATTAGCTTATAGTCTTTGTTTTAATCTTCAGTACTAGTATAGAGTGACCAGTGTCATGGAGCTAGTCCTGCTAAAACATCAAGATTGGTGTTTAGGCCTCTGTAAATATGAATGACTCAAGCCTTTAATTAAGCATCCACTGTTCAGGAATTGCTAACAAAACCAAGTAAATGGCTAAAGAACAGAAGCCTGACCTCACAGAACCTCTAAGTGACAGCAGCAGGCCCAAGCATCCTTTATCAGGCCTCCTTAAGACGAGACACACGGTAAGGTACCCAGTGCCCCAGGTGAGCACAGAACAGTGCAGTGTGAAAGCTCCTACCTTGCAGCCTTCGCATGTGATGACTCCGTAGTGGATTCCGGAGGATTTATCTCCACAAATTTTGCATGGTATCACTTCAATTTGTGCTGAAAGGGGAAAACAGATATTTTGAATTTACAATAAAATTGAAAGACAATTTTTTTGTCTTCTTCTGCTCTTGTTCCTATTGTCATGCTCACCTGACCCTGCTATGGTATTTGTGATGGAAGATTTGGGGGGGGGGCTTAACCATTACTATCTGCATGGTCTTCCTAAGCTGCCTCTAAGAAAAAGGACATCATTTACAACTCTTGTGTGTGTGTGTGTGTGTGTTTAAATAACTGAAGAAAATACAACCAAAGATCAGACTAAACTCTTGCCTTTACTGTTTTCTCCTTTTAAAATGTGACCTTTAAATAATGTGACACAAAAATCCCTTATGCTTTTTATTTTATACTTTAAATAGGAAGTCACTAGGAGCTTTCTCACAGCTTTATCTCAGCAATATTTTCAATAACTAAATAAAGCAAAACTAGGGTGCGGGTGCATGGTGACTTTACACATTTCACAGCTGAATGCTTATTTGTGAAAATGCCAATAATGAATCAGCTGAGCACTTAGTGAGTATGCTTTTTATGTCCACAGAGATGCTGAAAGCCGATGATACTGGATAAGATGGTCATGAGTCTAAGAGCCTAATTAATAAAGTGAATAATGGAGACATCAGAAAAAGTAATGTTGTGTGGGTATCAAGTACCCATTTACTTTGGAGACAAAGACATTTCGTTTTGAAGATGATATGGACTCTGGTTAGAATGAAGGGAAATACATGAGTTACCAAAGGAAAAAAATGGGTCTAGTGTGATTGTGGCTTTTAGTAGAGTAACTGGGCTTTAATGGAAATTTGGTCATTTCGTTGCATAGAGGCATGGCATAAGATTTTAGAGTTTTGGTATGAGGCAGAGGAGCTTTCACTAGATCCCATTTCCCAGGAAGAATGGACAAAATGAAGGGGTGAAATAAAGATGAAAACATGGCAGGGATTAGCTCAGTGTTAGAACACTTGCCTAGTATGAACAAAGCCCTGTGTCCAGTTCCCAACACCATGCACACACATGCACACACAAATACACATATACATATAGACACATACATTCACATATACACATACATAAATGCACACATGCACAGATATAGACATATACATACACATATACACAAGTACATATGCACTCACATAGACACATAGATACACACATACATACACATACATACACATACACACAAACATACCTGCACATGCACACACATGGACACATACATATACACACATACATACAAACACATGCACTCATATAGACATATAGACACATAGACACACATACACACATACATACAAACACATATGCACACACATATGCACACACATACACAGACATACACAGATACGCACACAAAGATACACAGACACACAGACACACAGACACACACACACACACACACACACACACACACACACACACAGAGGTTCTGTAGAGCAGTGAGCTTGGCAGGCTAACCAGAAACAAGCAGAAACCCTGAGCAGTGATTTCTAGGATGGCTGTCAAACAATGGATACATGGACTTGTTGGCTGCTGGACAAATGGGAATGAGGAAGCAAGTACAGAGATGGATCAAAGGCAGAAGTGAGATAATGTGATGAAAGAAAGATGGAAATTGATGGTAAATTGAAGGTAAATTATGTCTTACTAGCCTTGTAGGTGAGATCAAGTGGTAGCTTTGGCAAAAATAGGGACGCGTGCAGAATATGACGGGGGATGGGATTGCCTTTTGGCATGTGTGCTGTTTATTAGATGTGATGTCTTGTGCTGGAATATACAACTTTTTGTAAGGATGATTGCATCATCACCATGGAAGTTATTTAGAATGCAGTAATTCCTATGTTTCTAATAGTACTCTAAGTACACTAAGAAGATCTGCTATTTCCTTTCTCAATTTAAAGTAATTATGCAAAATATACTTCAAAATGCTCTGTATAAGTTTGCCACTTGAACACATTTTGTGTATTTCTATAGTCTTCTTTACTTTTAATTACGCAAAACAAATGCAAAGCATTATCCTCTTTGGTTATTATTTTAAATCAAAGAGACAATATTTAGCTCTAGGGTAGCACATTAAGTTTTTCAAACTTCAATATGTCACAGAAACTTCAAGTCATCTTTGTAAGCAAGGAAGAAACATCCAAAGGAAGGAAATCATGGCACAGGGGTGGGGTGGCCCGGAGATTATGACCAAAGTATACTGTATGCATATGCAAACAGGAAAATTACAGTGAAACTCATCGTATACTATGAAGGTACACTGATAAGAAAATTATGTTCCTGTAATACAAATTGTTAGTTCCATTTCTGAGTTCACATGAGAAGTGATGATTAAAAATTAGTTGCATTTCCTGACACTGCTCAGTAATCCATTCTCTGCCTCTTGTGAAAACAAATAGTATAATTTTGAATTCCTGTCATCCCAAGAACATCAGGTAAAGAGCTCATGATAAAAATGTCAGAGGAGACATCATCTGAAATGTTTGTTTCTGCTTCTCTTAGCTTTCAAATTACACAAATTAATATTCACTTTCAAGATTTTGTGATGGGGAAAGATGAAATTTGATTTCATTCTTTTCTGTTATACTTGGTTCCAGTCCTTAATATATGAATGATTGATGGCCAAGATAAAACCTCTGAACTTAGGTTTTCTGGATATATATAAAACTTCATCAACAAGTTTCATAAAATTGTAAGGATAAAAAGGCTCTTTATGTAGAAGTGCCTTGTCATTAGAAAAGAGATACAAAAATGTCATTCCTTATCATTCTCACTATTTTTGTCAACTTTTTGTAATGCTTTAAAATAAGAAACACAACATGACACATTATTTTATCTTTACTAAAAATCTTGAAATTTAAAAATAATTCCATGAATGACACTGTAAGTTGACATTTTTTTAGTAATAACATATCAAACAGTGGGCTATTTGTAATTATTATAATATTTTACTTAAAAATCCCAGGTAGTTATTATATAGTTTTGGCTTATATGATATTAAGTCAGAAGCTCTCTTTGCATAAATTACTCCCCAGGGAGTAGCTTATTTGTGGGGAGAATCTGCTTCAATACGTTTTTAATTATAAAATGATCTAACTTTAAAGGAAATGAAAATAGAGGTAATTTGCTCCCTAGGGTGTAGGAAGATGTTTTTGAAAGGCACAAAGGTTATCTTATACATCTTTAGGAATACAAATGAGATAAGGAACATCCATAGAGCATCTGCATATTTATACATATTTATGATCCTAGCTCTACATGTAATCCAAAAGAGCTATAAACAGTTTAACAACATTTTTAAAGAGAAAGAAGTCACTTAATAGAGTATATATGTGTTGCAGTGTGTGGGAAGGAAACCATAAATTTGAAAACCTTAAGAATAATTTTACTTATTATGACAAGATAAATCATCTGAGGTTTATTAGGAGCAAAGATAAACTGAAATCACTTAAAGTAGTATTTTCATTTTCTCACACTTCAAAAGTAAGCCTGCTTCTGAACTACCAGTTTATAGTTCATATTATGCATGTTTATAAAGCACATCCTCAAGACACACATTTTCGGACAATAATTAGGACAAGAACTCCTATCACTGTTCAGTGTCTGCTCTGGCTTGCGTCTTGCCATTTCACCACGTTGGCCTCCTGTGGAACTGTGTGGCACTGAATACAGACATAGTGACACACTCTCTGTCATAGCTTCAAACTGAACTCCATGGGAGGATCTGGGGGCTTGGATGTCACTAGCTATGACAAGGAACATAACAGAAGGAAACTGAGGTCAGAGTTGGTCTTTTGTACTTTTGCATGACTTGTGGATTTGCTCAGCATAACATTCTTTGAGAAACAAACTTTGGGGAATGGAAATGTCTTGTGAGAAGGCAAGAGGTTTCATTCCATTCATCCCTTACATCTTCCTCTTTCCCCTTCCTTGCTCAGAGTTCCCTGCCAACTGCACAAAATCAAGTTTAGTTCTCGCTTGTTGTAAGGTACCCATCTTTATTTCTACCCATCAAAGTGCCAGCTAGTTACAGCAGGTGAAGGTCAAACTAATCCAGGCTAATGTGTTAACTGGGAAATGG